>JADLZN010004448.1:0-27500 GCA_018155175.1 Sinocyclocheilus anophthalmus
TCTCTCACACACAAACACACGCACACTCTCACTCACTCACACACAAACACACGCACACTCTCACTCACACACACACAAACACACAAACAACGATCTCACTCGCACACAAACAAACGCACTCTCTCACTCACACAAAAACACGAACACCTCTCCACTCACACCAAACACACCACACTCACTCACTCAAACACACGCACACTCACTCAAACACACACACACGCACACTCTCCCTCACACACAAACACACGTACACTCTCACTCACACACAAACACACGAACACTCTTCATCACACACAAACACACGCAAACATCTCACTCACACCAAACACACGCACTCTCACTAACACACAAAACACAGCACACTCTCTCACTCAAACACAACAACACGCAACACTTCTCCCTCACCCACAAACACACGCACCTCTCCATTCTCACACACAAAAACACAAGCACACTCCACTCACACCCAAACACCGCACTCTCGCACTCACACACAAACACACGCACTCTCTCACACACACACAAACACACGCACACTCTCACTCACACAAAAACACACGCACACTCTCACTCACACACAAACACAACGAACACTCTCACTCACACACAACACCCGCACACTCTCGCACTCAAACACAAACACACGCACACTCTCATCCACACACAAACACACGCACTCTCTCTCTCTCTCTCACACACAAACACACACTCTCACTCAAACACGCACACTCTCTCACTCACAAACAAACACACGCACACTCTCTCACTCACACACACAAACAAACAGACACACACACACAAACAAACACTCACTCTCTCACTCACACACAAACACACGCACACTCTCACACACACACAAACACACGCACACTCTCTCACTCACACAAACACACGAACGCTCCAATAACACACAAACACGCGCACACTCTCACTCACACACAAACACATGCACACGCACACTCTCACTCACACAAAAACACATGCACACTCTCACTCACACACAAACACACGCACACACACACACAAACACACGCACACTCTCTCACTCACACACAAACACACGCACCCTCTCACTCACACACAAACACACGCACACACACAAACACACACAAACACATTCACCCTTCTCACTCAATCCCACACACACGCACACTCTCACTCACACACAAACACATGCACACGCACACTCTCACTCACACAAAAACACATGCACACTCTCACTCACACACAAACACACGCACACTCAAACACACACACCAAACACACGTACACTCTCACTCACACACAAACACACGCACACACTCACTCACACCACACACAAACACGCACACTCTCACTCACACACAAACACACGCACACTCTCCCACTCACACACAAACACACGCACACTCTCACACACACACAAACACATGCACACTCTGCTCATCAACACACAAAAAACACGCACTCTTCACTCACACACCAAACACAGCACTCTCCACTCACAACACACTCTCTCACTCACACACACAAACACCGCCCCACTCTCTCACTCCCACAAAAACACGCACACTCTCTCACACACACACAAACACACGCACTCTCTCACTCACACACAAACACACGCACTCTCTCACTCACACACACAAACACACACACTCTCTCACTCACTCACAAACACACACGTTACCACTCACGCACTCACAAAAACACACGACAAGTCTCTCACTCACACACAAACACACGCACACTCTCTCACACACACAAACACACACAACTCTCCCTCACCCACCCACACACGCACACTCTTCACTCCACAACACAAAAACACGCACACTCCACTCACTCACAAACACACGCACCACTCTCTTAACTCACCCAAAACACACGCACACTTCACTCACACACAAACACACGACCCACCTCTCACTCACTCACACAAACACGTACACTCACTCACTCACAAACACATGCCACATCCCACTCACACACAAACACACGCACACTCATCTCACCAACACAACATCACGCACTCTCTCACTCACACACAAAACACACGCACACTCTCTCCTCCCACACAAACAACGCACACTTTCTCACTCACACCCCCCCCCCCCCCCTCACCAACACCCGCACCTCTCTCATCACTCCCAAAACACACGTACACTCACTCAACCTCACAAAAACACATGCACACTCTCCCACTCCACACAAACACACGCCACCTTCAATCACACACAAACACACGCACTCTCTCACTCACACACAAACACACGCACTCTCTCACTCACACACAAACACACGCACACTCTCTCACTCACACACAAACACCACGCACACTCTCTCATCACTCACAAAACACACGTACGCTCACTCACTCCAAAACACACGACACTCTTCACTCACACACAAAAACACGCACACACTCTCACTCACCACACACAAACACACGCACTCTCTCACTCACTCACAAACACACGCACACACACACACAAACACAAACACAAAAACACACAAACACACACACAAAAACACATACACACACACACACACAAAACACCGCACACTATCCTCAAACAAAAACACACGCAACTCTCACTCAACACAAACACCGCACGCTCTCACTCACTCACAAACACACGCACACTCTCACTCATTCACAAACACACGCACACATGCACACACACACACAACACACGCACCACTCTCACGCACAACAAAACAAATGCAAACTCTCTCACTCACTCACAAACACACGCACACTCTCACACACTCACAAACACACGCACACTCTCACTCACACACAAACACACGCACACACACAAACACACACAAACACAAAAAAAAAAAAACGCACCACTCTAACTCACACACAAACAAACGCCCACTCGCTCATCACACACAAACACCGCCACTTCACTCACAAACAAACACACGCACATCTCTCACTCACACACAAACACGCGCACACTCTCACTCACACACAAACACATGCACACTCTCTCACAAACACACGCACACTCTCACTCACAAACACACACACACACAAACACTCTCACTCACACACACACACAAACACAAAAACAAACACACACAACTCTCTCACACACACACACACTCTCGCACACTCTCACTCACACACACACAAACACACGCACTCTCTCACACACACACAAACACAGCACCTCTCTCACTCACACACACAAACACACACACGCACACAAACACACACAAACACAGATACACTCACACAAAAACACACGCACACTCTCACTCACACACAAACACACCGCCCATCTCTCACTCACACACAAACACACGAACACTCGCACTCACACACAACCAACACGCCCCCTCTCTCACTCACACACAAACACCCGACCACGCTCTCACTCACTCACAAACACACGCACTCTCTCACTCACACACAAACACGCACACTCTCTCACACACACACAAACACACGCACACACTCTCACGCACTCACAAAACACACGTACCACTCACTCACTCCAAACACATGCACACTCTCTCACTCACACAAACACACGCACACTCTCTCACACACACAAACACACACTCTCACAAACACACACAAACACACACACACTCTCTCAATCACACCAAAACACGCCACTCTCTCACTCACACACAAACACACGCACCCTCTCACTCACACACAAACACACGCACACACACAAACACACACACAAACACACACTCTCACTCACACACAAACACACGCACTCTCTCACTCACACACAAACACACGCACTCTCTCACTCACACACAAACACACGCACTCACTCACTCACACACAAACACACAAAAACAACCCACTCACTCACACACACACACACGCACACTCTCTCACACTCACTCTCTCACTCACACACAAACACATGCACACGCACACTCTCACTCACACAAAAACACATGCACACTCTCACTCACACACAAACACACGTACACTCTCACTCAATCACAAACACACGCACTCTCTCACTCACACACAAACACACGTACACTCTCACTCACACACAAACACACGCACACACACAAACACACACAAACACAAACACACACTCACACACACACAAACACACGCACACTCTCACTCACAAACACACACACACACAAACACACACACACAAACACACGCACACTCTCACTCACACACAAAAACCAGCCACTCTCACTCACACACAACCCACGCACTCCATCTCTCTCACACACACACACGCACTCTCTTTCTCTCACACACACACACAAACATTCTCTCTCTCTCACACACAAACACACGCACACTCTCACTCACAAACACACACACACGCTCTCACTCACACACAAACACACGCACACTCTCTCACTCACAAACAAACACACGCACACTCTCTCACTCACACACAAACACACGCACACTCTCACACACACACAAACACAAACACAAAAACACACACACAAACACACACACACTCTCACTCACTCACAAACACACGCACTCTCTCACCCACACACAAACACACACACTCTCTCACTCACACACAAACAAACGCACACTCTCTCACTCACACACAAACAAACGCACACTCTCTCACTCACAAACAAACGCCACACTCTCCCCTCACTCACAAAACACGCACACTCTCATCAAACACCAAACTATGGAATAGCCTTCCTGATAACGTTCGGTGATCAGACACACTCTCTCTGTTTAAATCTAGATTAAAGACACATGGCCAAGCATTCAAATAATGCATCTCATAAACATTTTACTGCAGTATAACTTTTACTGCAGTATATCTAATCAAATGACATTATTATTCGTTAGTTTGGGTTAAACAAATAATTTTCGCTTGGTTGGAACAGCAGCTACGCTAAATATGTCTCTATTTGTTTCTCTGTTTCTGCCACGGGATTAACATCCCGTGGTAAATAGGATTTACACAAGCTTCAGTCTGGATCAGAACACTTGAGAAGAGATGATGCAACCCCTCAGAGGAGCTCAGATGATGCAAACCCTGAAACAACATAAAGAACTACCACAGTTTTGATATAAGTTTGATTGCATCATATAATAATGGCTGTTAATATTATTCATCGTCTGTTATATTACGTCTTAAATTTATTTTTCCGTATGCTGGTTCGTCTGTGGTCAGAGGAGAATGAGACTAGGCCCCCCGACTGAGCCTGGTTCTTCCAAGGTTGGGTCTCCATTCTGCAACGATGGAGTTGGTCTTCCCAGATAGCAAGAACTTTTGGGCCAAATGTGGCCGATAGCTGGCATATATGGCTTAGATATGGCATGGCTGAACAGATATGGGCCAGAGTGTTACCATATATGTTTTGCCATATGTTTAGAATTTGCGGGAAATGTTTGCTTGGTTCACAGCTCCTTTTGAGGTATATGGTCCAGATAACAAAAAACACATAAGAACCAAGTAAGGTTTAGCTATGGCTGACATTGGTAAACATCGACTTCTGGCTAACATTTGGATTACACTTGGAAAACGCATCAAGTTTGGCAGATGCCCGGCAGGCCACACCTCGTTGCTACGACTACCGCGCCTATTTGACCGAGAGGCGGCAATCTTCTTCCTTCACGGATTTTCCGTCGCACAATTGCTTCAGGTAAGTGATATTTTGGCGTTTTAAAGTCATTTTATTGAAAATATTCATCGTTATGTGTCAGCATTGGGAGATATTAAGTCTTTAGTTATTTGTTTAATTGAGAAAAGCGCGAGTAATTTTACTTTGTTGAATGTGGTGTTTGCGTAGCCCTCCGACAATTTCCAATAATCACGCAATCCGGGTTGAAATTTTAAAATAAATGACTTATTTTAGATAGAGATTGATTTGTGAAAACGTTTACAAATCATTTTGTTACTTTCAGTGTTTTTCACTGCTGTGGTAAGGTAAAATCAGGCTGTCCTGACCTAAAAGATAATGGTCGAAGCCATTAGAAAAATCATCTTATAATTCTAAAAATGGACTAGATATAACTTAGCTAACGTTATCCCGATTTCAAAATATTTAATAGTCCCGTTTGTTTTAAACTATTGTTTAAGGCAGCAGTTTTCAAAAACTCGAATTATCGATGACAGTCGGAGCGTGAGAGCGGCGATTATATTTAAATATGTGCTGCGACATTAGACATTATGATTTTATATATATTCACAAATATTTTTGTTGAACAGTATAACGCATCTGATATGTCGAAATAGATCTGTGCATTAGTGTAAAAAGTACTGAAAGTACTTTTTGTTTGTCACTTTTAATTGACTTTTTCCTCTTTATTACTTTATATTTGTTTGTATGTTTTGAAGCCATATTTAGTTGGTTAATTTCTTAACAATTGTTTTGATTTATTATTAAGTTGTAATTATTTTGAAAAGTAGCCT
Source organism: Sinocyclocheilus anophthalmus (assembly GCA_018155175.1). Lineage (NCBI taxonomy): Eukaryota > Metazoa > Chordata > Actinopteri > Cypriniformes > Cyprinidae > Sinocyclocheilus > Sinocyclocheilus anophthalmus. Next base: position 6,381 of record JADLZN010004448.1, read on the forward strand.
GCTTATTTAATTTAATAAAAATACACAAAATAAATTTGATATAATCGTGATACCGAATTGAATCGAATCGTTGACATGATAATAGTAATTGAATTGAATTGTGAAACCAGTGAAGATTCACACCCCTAATGGCAAGCTTGTCTAAAGACTGTAGAGGACTTAATAATATCCTGAATTCCTTATTGCATTCTTAGAATATGGTTTCAGAACATTTGGAGTATCCTGTAGTGGATAGTCATGTGGCCTACTGTATTTAATGTATTTTTAACAGAACGCTAATCCGTTTAAATACACACTGTCACAATCCTTGTTTTTTTAGATTTCCTACTTGGGCCTGGTTGGTGGCTTTGACCTGAAAGACACTGTGTGGAGAGTGTTGTGCCAAGCAACTTTCACAATGCTGTGGACGTGTATGCTGATGGCCACGATATTCCGGACAATTTTCAAATAGAATAGCAAATTGCATTTTCAATTGCGTTTTCAATATGTGGACGCATAAATTGTGACATAATCCCAATGCAATTGCAAATCCTGCATTAGCATTTGCATTTTCGCTTTCGCGAACGCACATTGACTGCCAAATTTCAAATGAAAAACCAAAGTCAATTTGCAACTGTATTTCCCATGTCTTAAGAGTTATGAACCTGTCATATTTAAATAGCAATATTAAATACCACGTCTGCTTTTTCACTCTCGCTGCGTCGCGCATGTAACCTGCCAAAACTCAAATGGAATCGCAATTCCTTTTGCATTTGAATTTCCGACGTCTACATGGAAAGCTGCCAATCAATGTGAGGGGGCGGGGCTATACTAGGGGGCGTGTTTGTGTTGGGAGGTGACGTCACTCACAGACGACCGCGCAGAATGCTCTGATCAATGGAGGCAATCAGTAAAGGCTACGCTAAAGGCAGCTACCAATCAGTTTCACACCTGTGTGAACGAACAGACAGTGCAACCTTCTTGGCACAATACATAATTCTGTCTTTTTACCCCAAATGTAGCGATTATCACCTGCTAAAAGCGGTGAGCCACAATGGTACGCACAATAGGTAAATATTCACTATTAACCAAACGCTTTTCACCTGTCTCTGCATCTCTCACTGTTTACTCTCACTTACACTTTTAATCCGTAATAGAGAGCGTGTCACACCTGCCTCAAGACCTTTTACCGTTTGCACTCCACTTGCACTTAAGCAAACAAACAGAGCAAATATGCATGTATTTACCTATTTGCAACCTATATCTTATTCCTTTCTAATAGCCTATGTGCACCTGCCTCAAGATCTCTCAGTCAGTTTACGATCCGATAGATGCATGTGACAAAACAGAAAATGCTGCTACTCTTACTCTGCCTGCCCCAGATGACACTTCAGCAGTCAGATCTAGCTGCAGCTGTCACAGAACACACCACAGCCGAGGCAAGATGACATTAAAAATCACGTGCATCAATCCCGGTGTCCAGTGGCTGTAAATAGTGAGAGATCTTGAGGCAGGCGCAATGCTTTGGTGCCACGTACGGGACGCAAACTCCATAACGGATTAAAACCGTTGAATAAAATATAAAGTAAGGTGGAAAATAAAAGTATAGATTAGTTTGTTTGCTTAAGTGCATCAAAGTGCAGTGCAAACGCTAAAAGGTCTTGAAGCAGGTGACACGCTCTCTATTATGGATTAAAAGTATAAGTGAGTGTAAACAGTGAGAGATGCAGAGACAGGTGAAAAGCGTTTGGTTTATAGTGAATATTGACCTATTGTGCGTACCGTTGTGGCTCCCGCTGTTAGCAGGGGATAATCGCTACATTTGGGGTAAAAAAGACATAATTATGTATTGTGCCAAGAAGGTTGCACTGTCTGTTCGTTCACACAGGTGTGAAACTGATTGGTAGCTGCCTTTAGCGGAGCCTTTACCGATTACCTCCACTGATCAAAGATTCGGCACGGTTGTCTGTGAGTGACGTCACCTCCCAACACAAAAACGCCCCTAGTATAGCCCCGCCCCCTCACATTGATTTACAGCTTTCCATGTAGACGTCGGAAATTCAAATGCAAAAGGAATTGCGATTCCATTTGAGTTTTGGCAGGTTACATGCGCGACGCAGCGAGAGTGAAAAAGCAGACGTGGTAATTAATATTGCTATTTAAATATGACAGGCTCGTAACTCCTAAGACATGGGAAATACAGCTGCAAATGGACTTTGCTTTTTCATTTGAAATTTGACAGTCACTGTGCGTTCGCGAAAGCGAAAATGCAAACGCTAATGCAGGATTTGCAAGTGCATTTGGATTATGTCACAATTTATACGTCCACATATTGAAAACGCAATTGAAAAAACAATTTGCTATTCTATTTGAAAATTTTCCGGAAAATCGTTCCATAGTTGAATTGGAGAAGGCGTTAATGGCAAGATCTGGGCGGAGGTTTCATGGTACGAACCTTTCTTTTAGAAGTAATTTATTTGCCAAAGAGGATTTTACGATAACATTTGTTCAACCAACTTTAAAGGTGCAGTAAGTGATTTCTGAGAAATGCTGTTGATATAAACAAATACTAGAAAATAGAAAAATATTTTACGTTTAATTTGGGTCTTGTAAGGTCAATTCAGAAAAAAGCATGTTTATTTAAAATCGCCGTAGACCTGAGGATACTAATGGAAGTCCTGACCTGTCTTCAAAGTATTGAACCTAAACTTGTGCGCTGACACTGGTTGGACATCGCACTTGCAGATCCAAGTCGAGTCATGATAAGTTCTAGTGTAAAGGGGCTACCTGATGTTATTGATTTTTGAGAGGAACTTAAATATTTTTAAACAAGTTAAATAGAGAAGTATCTGGTTGAATGATAAAGAACTGATACAGTCTGAGCAAGATTTTAAAGATTTCAGCAGGGCTGCACAATTTGGAAGAGTAATCATGATTACAATTATAGCTTCCTTGATGACCTAATTGTTATTACAGCATCATATTTACTTGCATTAAAGGTTACTGCTTATGTTTTTTCAGCCTTAAGCACATGAATGCAGTGGCCAATGAGATACCAATTTAACCGATGTTAGTAATCGAAATTACAGTACCAAAGGAAAATAACTGACCACCAGTGCTAGGTAGAGTACCTACAAATTGTAGTCCCTTATGGATTTAAAATTAAATGCAAAAAAATGTAGTAAAGTAATCCATTACATTACACACTCCAGGTAATATAATCAGACTACTTTTTTATTACTTTTAGACCTAAACTCATTATCACATTTAATAGGATTAATAGGATAGTATGACCATATTAATATAATACAAGAAGAGAAAGAAAAACTTCAATTCCATTCAGTGTTATATGAACGTAAAAAAAAAAAAGTGCATTTAAACATACATCAAGGTTTTCCAAACTGGGAGTCCATGAAGGAGTGCAACGGTTTCGTGAGTAGTGAAAAGCTAGTAAGTATTTTAATAAAATTACTAGAAAATTTATAAATGTTATTTTTTTTAAAATACCCATCAACATTAAAAACGCCTACTAAAAGATGAATATTGGTTACCTCTGTGTCATGGGGCCATTAACATCCAGAACCAAACAGCAAATGTTTTTATTAATTATGAACTTGTACTTAACATCTCGGGGGTAGTCAAGGAAATGATTAGACAACAATTACTAGCTGACAAAAAAAAAAAAAAAAGGAATATCTTGGTCATTCAAGTAAAAATGTATATGTTCATCAATACTTGATGCAATGTTGAGAAAATACTTTGAAAATTGAAATAATTTTTGTATTTCAATTCAAATGCTATATGGCCAGGAGGTCAGTATACCTAGTACCTAGTAACTGGTGTTTGTGTGAATGTCCACAAAACTGAAAGACTTTATATTAGCAGTAGGAAAGAAAATATTAAAGATGAAAAAGAATTATGGAGAATCATGAATAATTTGTTGCCATTGTGTGAATAATATATAATCAGCAAAAAGTAACTATAGTCTGAAAATGTATTTGAAAATGTAACAACATGATTATATAATCCAGATTACATGTATCTGGTTATCCCACACTGTTGAGCATTTAGATTTTTAGTGTAATCCTTCAGCTCTACCTTTCAGTTTGTACTGCTGATAACGTTATTTAAATTTCTCTTCACTGCAGGTGCTGTTAGGCAGAATCCCCTCACTGGAAGGGCTTCAGATAAAGACATTGAATTTAACTTTATAAAGTGGCTGCACCTGGCTGGAGACCGAGATGGTGGGAGGAAGGAGAGAATGAATAAACAACAGTGCATTGCTGACCCCAATAAGACAGTTCGCAGCATTACTAACAGCAACACACTTCTCAAGTTTAATATGATTTGTTCTTAAAAACTGATTCCAACTCAAATTTTTCCATTTAATAATTTTTTGTTTGAATGTTGAAAGTGTCTGTTGTATATACTTAAAAATTGATTTCAACTCAAATTTTTCCATTTAATATTTTTTTTTAATGTTAAATGTATGTCTGTTGTATATTCTTAACAACTTATTTCAACTTGAATTTGCCCATTTAATATATATATATTTTTAATGTTAAATATGTCTGTTGTGTATTCTTAAACTCAAATTTGCCCATTTAATTTTAGTTTTGTTTTAATGTTAAATATGTCTGTTGTATATTTATTAAGAACTGTATTAACTCGATACTGAGTAGCTGTTAAGCACATTTAACCTGCATTGACAAAAGTAAATTATTTTATTTACATTTTTGTAGTTGAGCGTGTGATTTACTCTCTAGTTAATACGACTTTTACATATACCGTCAGCCGCATGTGGGCCACATTAGGGCAGTGAGGTCTTAACAGAACTCAGCCTTACTAAAATGAAATACAAGGCCCATATATGGGCCACATAAAAATGTATTACTTGGCTCATGATAGGCAGAGTTATGGCACTGGTTTGGTTCAGTTCTGGCTAAAACATATGGGCCAATTTTGGGCCGGCGAACACATACTAATCTGGGCCACACTTTAGCTGTAGATTTGGGCCAGATCCGGGCCAAAGGAAATTTGCTGACTGGGTAGCGCTGTCGCCTCTGGCTTGACTCTAGTGGGGACACCTTTTTTTTCCCATTCCAGCGTTATCGTTGACATGATTGCAAAGATATTGTTTAAACTGAGCTGGATGTTGACATCACATGAATTCAATGATGAACTGTCTTTAAATGAAAAATTAGTGTTTACTATTGTCACTTTTCATTATTGACACTATTTTCCTAATTAATGCTGTTCAGGTGCTTTGTCACAATCTGTATTGTTAAAAGCGCTCTATAAATAAAGGTGACTTGACTGACTCCCCTCCTCACTCCACTCACAAACACCCGCAACACTCTTCACTCACAAACAAACACGCACACACCCACTCACACAAACACAGCACACTCTCACTCACACAAACAACGCACACTCCACTCACACACAAACACACGCACACCACTCTCACTCACACAAAACACACGCACACTCGCACTCACACCAAACACACGCACACACACTCTCTCAACTCACCACACAAACACACGCACACACTCTCCACTCACACAAAAACACGCACTCTCTCACTCACACCAAACACACGCACACTCTCACTCAAACGCAAACACACACACACACTCTCATCACACACACACACACGCACACTCTCTCACTCACACACAAACAAACGCACACTCTCTCACTCACACACAAACACACACTCTCACTCACACACAAACACACACACACACACTCCCACTCACACACACACACACACACTCACTCTCTCTTTCACACACACACACACTCTCACTCACCCACAACACACGCACACTCTCTCACTCACACACAAACACACGCACACCCTCACTCACACACAAACACACGCACACTCTCTCACTCACACACAAACACACGTACACTCTCTCACTCACACACAAACACATGCACACGCACACTCTCACTCACACAAAAACACACGCACACTCTCACTCACACACAAACACACACACTCTCCACTCACACAAAAACACACGCACACTCTCACTCACACAAAAACACATGCACACTCTCACTCACACACAAACACACGAACACACACCGTCTCACTACACACAAACACACGAGACAAACTCTCACTCAAAACAAACACGCACTCTCTCACTCAAACACAAACACCACGCACACTGCTCAGCACACACAAACCACCACACACACACGCGCACGCAAACACAAACACACGCACACTCTCACGCACACACAAACACACGCACACTCTCACACACACACAAACACAAACACACACACACTCACTCACACACAAACACACACACACACACTCTCACTCACACAAAATCACACACACACAAAATCACACAAACACACACAAAATCACACACACACACACAAAATCACACAAACCTCTCTCACTCACACAAACACACGCACACTCTCTCACTCACACACAAACACACGTACACTCTCACTCAATCACAAACACACGCACTCTCTCACTCACACACAAACACAAACACACACACTTCTCACTACACACAAAAACACGCACTCTATCACTCACACACACGCACACGCACACTCTCTCACTCACACAAACACACGCACACTCTCTCACTCAGACACAAACACACGCACACGCGCACTCTCTCACTCACACACAAACACGCACACTTTCTCACAAACACACGCACACTCTCTCACTCACACACAAACACAGCCACCACTCTCTCACAAACACACGACAAACTATCACTCACACACAAACACACGCACACTCTCACTCACACAAAAACACACACACACACTCTCCCTCACACACACACACACGCACCACTCCTCACTAACACACAAAACACCACGCAAACTCTCCCCTCACACACCAAACACGCACACACCTCACTCACACAAAAACACACCGGGGCCAACCAAACACACTCTCACTCACTCACAAACACACGCACACTCTCACTCACACACAAACACACGTACACTCACTCACTCACAAACACACGCACACTCTCACTCACACAAAAACACACGCACACTCTATCACTCACAACAAAAACAGTACACTCACTCACCACCAAACACGCACACTCTCACTCCTCACAACACACGCAAACTCTCACTCACACAGACACACAGACACACACACTCTCACACAAACACATGCACACTCTCTCACAAACACACGCACACTCTCACTCACTCACACACAAACACACGCACACTACTACTCACTCACAAACAAACACACGCACTCTCTCACTCACACACAAACACACGCACCCTCTCACTCACACACAAACACACGCACACACTCACTCACACACAAACACACCAAGCACTCTCTCACTCACACACAAACACACGCACACACTCTCACTCACACACAAACACACACGTACACTCACGTAAACTCCACCAAACAACAAGCAAACTCTCACGCACCACAAAACACACGCACACTCTCTCTCACTCACACACAAACACACGCACTCTCTCATCACACACAAACACACGCACACTCTCTCACTCACACACAAACAAACGCACACTCTCTCACTCACACACAAACAAACGCACACTCTCTCACTCACACACAAACAAACGCACACTCTCTCACTCACACACAAACAAACGCACACTCTCTCACTCACACACAAACAAACGCACACTCTCTCACTCACACACAAACAAACGCACACTCTCTCACTCACACACAAACACCGCAACTATCTCACTCACAAACAACAAAAACACGCTACAACTCTCACTACACACAAAACACACGGACCCGCACTCACTCACAAACACAAGCACACTCTCCTCACACACAAAACCACGCACACCTCTCACTCACACACAAACACACGTACACTCTCACTCAATCACAAACACACGCACTCTCTCACTCACTCACAAACACACGCACACTCTCACTCACAAACACACACACACACAAACACACACACTCTCACTCACACACACAAAACACACACACACACAAAAACACACAAACACACACACACACTCTCACTCACACACAAACACACGCACACACTCTCACTCACACACACACACTCACGCACACTCTCTCACTCACACACAAACACCGCACACTCTCTCAATCATCACAAAAAACACAGCACACTCTTCTCACTCACACCAAACACACGCACACACTCTCACTAAAACACAAACAACGCACACTCTCAATCACACAAAAACACAACGCCAAACTCTCTCACTCACACACAACACACGCACACACTCTCACTCACACAAACACACACACACAAAAACAAAAACACACAAACACACACACACACTCTCTCCACTCACACACAAACACACGCGCACTCTCTCACTCACACACAAACACGCACTCTCTCACTCACACACAAACACACGCACACTCTCACACACACACAAACACACACAAACACTCTCACACACACAAACACACACGCAACTCTCTACTCACACACAAAAAACACACGCACACTCTATCATCAAAAACACACGCACACTCTCACTCAACACAAACAACACACACACACTCTCAATCACACACAAACACACGCACACTCTCCCACTCACACACAAACACACGCACACTCAAACACACACACACACACACACACACTCACTCAGTCACACACACACACACACAAACATTCTCTCTCTCTCACACACAAACACACGCACACTCTCACTCACACACAAACACACAACGCCTCTCTCAATCCACACAAAAACACCGACACTCTCTCACTCACACCAAAACACACGCACTCTCTCACTCACACCACAAACACCAAGCCACACTCTCTCACCACTCACAAAACACAGGCACACTCTCTCACTCCACAAAACACACGCAACACTCTCATATTCACACACCAAACCAGCAACACGCACTCACACAACAAAACACACGCACCACTCTATCACACTCACACACAAACCACATGACACTCTTCCACAAACACACGCACACTCTCCCTCACACATAAACACAGCACACTCTGCATCACACCACAAAAACACGCACACTCTCTCACTCACACAAACACACGCACACTCTCACTCACACACAAACACACACACAAACAAACACACACACACACACAAACACGCACACACTCTCACTCACACACAAACACACGCACACTCTCACTCACTCACAAACACACACACAATCTCCACTCAACAAAAAACCACACGTACACTCACTCACGCACAAAACACACGCATCCTCTCCTCACACACAAACACAGCCACACTCTCTCACTACACACAAAACACAAGTCCACTCACTCACTCACAAACAAAGCACATTCACTCACTACAAAACACGCACACTCTCACTCACACACAAACACAGAACACTCTCATCACACACAAACAGCACGTCACTCCTCCCTCACAAACACCGCACAATTCACTCACACACACATACACACGCTCACTCTCTCACTCACACACAAACACATGCACACGCACACTCTCACTCACACAAAAACACATGCACACTCTCACTCACACACAAACACACGTACACTCTCACTCACACACAAACACACGCACTCTCTCACTCACACACAAACACAAACACACACACAAAAACACACAAAAACACACACACACACACTCACTCACAAACACACGCACACTCTCACTCACAAACACACACAATCAAACACACACACACACACACACACACCCGCACTCTCTCACTCACACACAAACACACGCACACACACAAACACACACAAACACAGACACACACACAAACACACGCACACTCTCACTCACTACCCACACACAAACACGCACCCTTCCATCACCCTCACAAACATCCACGCACCCTCTCCAATCCCACACCAACCCCGCACGCTCTCCCTCCCCCACACCACACACAACCACCCACGCACCCTCTCTACGACCCCTTCACAAAACACAAACACCCACCAGCACACTACTCCTCACTCACAAACAACTCATCATCGCATCCTCAAACGACACACACACCAAACCCCGCACACACTCTCTCACTCACACAACACTCCCCACCACAAACGCACGCTCTCACTCACACCAACACACACCCTCTCTCACTCACACACAAACACACGCACACACTCTCACTCACACACAAACACACGAACACTCTCACTCAGACACCAACACACGCACTCTTCACTCCCACACAACACCCGCACACTCTTCACTCCCTAACAAAACCAACGCACACTCTCTCACCACCAAACACACGCACACTTCACTCCACACAACACACGCACACGCTCTCAATCACTCCAAACACACGTTACACTCACTCACTCACAAAACACAGGCACCCTCTCATCACCACACAAACACACGCACCGCTCTCACTCACACACACATACACACGCTCACTCTCTCACTCACACACAATCACACGTACACTCTCTCACTCACACACAAACACAAGCACACTCTCGAAATACACACACAAACAAAAGCACACTCTATCACTCACTACAAACAACGTACACTCACTCACGCACAAACAACAGCACACTCTCACTCAAACAAAAACACCACGCACACTCTCTCTCTCTCACACACGCTCACTCTCTCACTCACACACAATCACACGTACACTCTCTCACTCACACACAAACACACGCACACTCTTCACTCACACACAAACACACGCACTCTCTCACACACAAACACACGCACTCTCTCACACACAAACACACGCACTCTCTCACACACAAACACACGCACTCTCTCACACACAAACACACGCACTCTCTCACACACAAACACACGCACAAATACACACACCAAACACCACGCACCTCTCACTACACCACAAACAACGCACACTGCACTCAACACACAAAACACACGCACATACACTCACTCACAACACACGCACACTCTCTCACTCACACATGCTCACTCTCTCACTCACACACAAACACATGCACACGCACACTCTCACTCACACAAAAACACATGCACACTCTCACTCACACACAAACACACGCACACTCTCTCACTCACACAAACACACGCACACTCTCACTCACACACACACACCGCACACTCTCTCACACTCACGTATACACACTCACACTCTCTCACTCACACACAAACACACGCACACTCACTCACTCACACACACACTCTCTCTTTCTCTCTCACTCACACACACACTCTCGCACACTCTCTCACACTCACACACACACTCTCTCTTTCTCTCACACACACACACAAACATTCTCTCTCTCTCACACACAAACACACGCACACTCTCTCACTCACACACAAACACACACACACAGAGACACAGACACACACACACACGCACTCTCTCACTCACACACAAACACACGCACACACACAAACACACACACACACACGCACTCTCTCACACACAAACACACGCACTCTCTCACACACACACAAACACACGCACACTCTCTCACTCACAAACACACGCACACTCTCACTCACACACACACTCTGGCATAGCCTTCCTGTTACCGTTCGGGGTTCAGACACACTCTCTATGTTTAAATCTAGATTAAAGACACATCTATTTGGCCAAGCACTCAAATAATGCATCTCATAATCTTTTACTGCAGTCATAATCTTTTACTGCAGTTATATCTAATCAAATGCACATTATTATTCGTTAGTTAAACAAATCATTTTTGCTTGGTTAGAACAGCAGCTACACTAATTATGTCTATTTGTTTCTCTGTTTTTTGCCACAGGATTAACATCCCGTGGTAACTAGGATTTACACAAGTTCAATCTGGATCCAGAACACCTGAGAAGAGATGATGCCAACACCTCAGAAGACCTCAGATGATGCCAAACCTGAAACAACAAACAGAACTACCACATTTTGCTATAAGTTTGATGCATCATATAATAATTGCTGTTAATATTATTCATCGTCTGTTTTATTACGTCTTATATTGATTTTTCCGTACTGCTGGTTCGTCTGGTCAGAGGAGAACTGGCCCCCCGACTGAGCCTGGTTTCTCCCAAGGCTTTTTTTCCATTCTGTCAACGATGGAGTTTCGGCTCCTTGCCGCTGTCGCCTCTGGATGATTAGCATTGGTCCGGAAACTTCAATTCCAGCCGTTATCGTTGAATGATTGCAAAGATTGATTTAAATGAGATGGTGTTGACATCAACTGAGATTCAATGAGAACTGTCTTAACTGAAAAAATGAGTGTTTAAGTTGTCATTTGCGTTATTGACACATTTTCCAATTAATTGCTGTTCAGTTGCTTGTGTCCACAATCTGATTGTATAATCACCAAGCGACTGAATTAACTAAAGGTGACTTGGACTTGACGGTATCTCACTCATAACAAACAAACGCACACTCTCTAACGCACACCAAGAAGAAAAAAAGCACACACTACTCACTCACACAACACACGCACACTCCATTCACACACAATACAACACGCACACAACTCTCTCATCACACAACCAAACACACTGAACTACACTCTCCCTCACATACACAAACTCGCACTGTCTCTACGTAACATCACATAAACAAATCGCTACCACTCATCACTAATACACCTAAACACAAATAAAAACTTCACTCAAACACAAACACACGCCATCTCTCACCACACACAAACACACGCAACTCTTCAAATCATCACAAACACACGCAAACTCGCATCTCCCACACACCAACACACACACAACGCAACCTCTCACTCACACACAAAACACACACACACACAATCTCACTCACACACAAACCATGCACACTCTCACTCACACACAAACACACGTACACTCTCACTCACACACAAACACACGCACCCTCTCACTCACACACAAACACACGCACACACACAAACACACACAAACACAAACAAACACACACACACAAACACACGCACACTCTCTCACTCACAAACACACACACGCACACTCTCTCTCACCCAACACACACGCACACTCTCACTCCCACACAAAACGCACACTCACTCACACAGCCCAAACACACGCACCTCTCTCCGCACACACAAAAAATGCCACTCTCTCACAAACACACGCAAAATCTCACTCACACACAAAACACGCACACTCTCACTCACACACAAACACACACACAATTCCACTCACACACAACCACCGCACACTCTCACTCAACACAAACACACGCCACTCTCTCACTCACACCACACACGAACCCACTCTCACTCACACACCCAACCACGCACACTCTCACCACTCCACAAACACACGCCACACGCTCACTCACCACAACACAGGACCATCACTCACTCAAAAACACGCGCACACTCTCACTCACACACAAACACACACACTCTCTCTTCACTCACACACACAAACACACGCACACTCTCTCACTCACAAACACACGCACACTCTCACTCACTCACAAACACACGCACACTCTCACTCACACAAAAACACATGCACACTCTCACTCACACACAAACACACGTACACTCACTCACTCACAAACACACGCACACACACACACAAACACACACAAAACACACACACACTTTCACTCCACACAACCACACGCATCTCTCACTCACACACAAACACACGCACACTCTCACTCACACAAAAACACACGCACACTCTCACTCACACAAAAACACACACACTCTATAACTCAACAAACAAACCCCCGCACACTCTCACTCACACCACAAAAACAACGTACAACACTCACTCACAAACACACGCACACTCTCACACACACACAAACACACGCACACCTCTCACTCACACACCAAACACACGCACTCTCTCACGCACACACAAAACACACGCCACACTATCTCACTCAACAAAAACACACATACACTCACTACTCACACACACTACGCACACTCTCACTCACACACAAAAACAGACCAACTCTCTCACTCACTCAAACACACGCACACTCTCTCACTCACACACAAACACACGCGCACTCTCTCACTCACACACAAACACACGCACCCTCTCACTCACACACAAACACACGCACACTATCCTCACCCAAACACACGCACACTCTCATCACACACAACAACGCACACTCCTCCACTCACACACAAACACACGCACTTCTCTCACTCACACACAACAACGCACACTCTCTCCCTCACAAACACACACACGCCACACTCTCACTCACACAAAACACACGCCACACCTCATCACCCACACACACGCACACTCTCACCACACACAAACACACGCAAACTCTCTCACTCAGACACAAACCCACGCACTAATCAATCCCACACAAACCCACGCCACACTCCACTCACACACAAACACATGAACACACTCTCACCACACACAAACACACACACTCTCTCCATCTCACTACAACACACGCACCCTCTCACTACACAACAAAACACAGCACATCCATCAAACACAAACCCAGCAAACAACTCACTCAAACAAAACCACACACACTCTTCACTCACACACAAACACACGCAACACGCTCACCACAAAAACACACGCACACCTCTCAATCACACACCAAACAACACGCCACACTCTCTCACGTCACACACAAACACCGCACACCACTCTCACTCACACACAAACACACACACTCTCTCACTCACACACAAACAAACGCACACTCTCTCACTCACACACAAACAAACGCACACTCTCTCACTCACACACAAACAAACGCACACTCTCTCACTCACACACACACACGCGCACTCTCTCACTCACACACAAACACGCACACACTCTCACTCACACACAAACACACACACAAACAAACACACACACACAAACACACGCACACTCTCACTCACACACAAACACACGCACACCCTCACTCACACACACACACAAACACACGCACTCTCTCACACACAAACACACGCACTCTCTCACTCACACACAAACACAAACACACTCTCTCTCACACACAAACACACACGTACACTCACTTCACTCACAAACAACACGCCATCTCACTCAAACAAACCAAACGCACACTCTCTCACTCACACACACACTCTCACACAAACACATGCACACTCTCTCACAAACACACGCACACTCTCACTCACAACAAACACACGTACACTCTCACTCACACACAAACACACGTACACTCTCACTCAATCACAAACACACGCACTCTCTCACTCACACACAAACACAAGCACACACACTCACTACACAACAAACACAGCACACACTCACTCACACACAAACACGCACACTCACTCACACACAAACACACGCACACACACAAACACACACAAACACACCACACTCTCTCACACACACACACAAACATTCTCTCTCTCTCACACACAAACACACGCACTCTCTCACTCAAACACACACACTCACTCACTCTCTCACTCACTCACATTCACTCACTCACTCACTCACAAACACACGCACACTCTCTCACTCACAAACAAACACACGCACACTCTCTCACTCACTCACAAACACACGCACACTCTCTCACTCACAAACAAACACACGCACACTCTCTCACTCACAAACAAACACACGCACACTCTCTCACTCACACACAAACACACTCTCTCTCACACACACAATCTCTCTCTCTCACACGCACACTCTCTCACTCACACAAACACACGCACACTCTCTCACTCACACACAAACACAAGCACACTCCCTCACTCACACACAAACACACGCACACTCTATCACTCCCAAACAACACACGGCAACTCTCTCACTCACACCAAACCACACGCACACTCTCTCCTACACACAAACACAAGTTACACTCTCACTCACACACACAAACACCGCACACCTCTCTCTCTCTCTCACACAGACACACACACTCTCACACAAACACATGCACACTCTCTCACTCACACACAAACAAACGCACACTCTCTCACTCACACACAAACACACGCACTCACTCACTCACACACAAACACACAAAAACAACCCACTCACTCACACACACACACACGCACACTCTCACTCACAAACACACACACTCTCATCACACAAAAACACCCGCAAACTCTCTACATCCACACAAACAACGCACTCTCCACTCACACACAACACCGCACATCTCTCCTCCACACAAACACACGCACCACCTCTCACTCACACACAACCACCGGCACACTTCACTCACACACAACACACGGAAACTCTCACTCACACACAAACCACACGCACACTCTCTACACTACAAAAAACACACGCACTCTCACTCACACCCAAACACAAGCACACACTCACTCACACACACTCAAACGCACACACTCTCACTCACACACAAACACACGCACTCTCTCACCCACACACAAACACACACGCCGTGGGAAGAATGTGTTTATTAATTAAATTATTAATATTATACTACAATTACGTATATTAAGACAAGAAGACCTAGGACATATAATATAAATAGATATTAGTAGTATTATTTATTATAATCGTATGATAAAATCTAAACAATTATAATAACATAGTACTAAGAAGCATTGTGTATCTAGATAGATATAGATACCAATATTAGATAGATAGATAGACCGAAATGTATATAATAATAATAATAATATTATAATTTATATTCTATTACCCTTCTATGATTGAGAATAATTAATTTTTTTGTTTATTTAAAATTACTTTTGTAATACTTATTTAATTCTAAATGGATTTTAATAGTAATATGGTAATATAATATAGAACTTGTGCATTAATAAGTGATGTATCAATAAATTCTAATAATTCATAAGAAGAAACGTTACTTTATTGAAAGTTTATAATGTGAATAAAAAATGTATTATTGTATCAGTTCTAAACATCATTATTATTATTATGTTTATATTCTGTAATATGAATTGAACTTTTGATTGGTCTGCAAGCGACGTGTAATCGTATGTTTCATAGAGAGTTGAGTAGTGCATCTGTAGAGGCCTGCGATCCAGCTGAAGCGTGCTCTAGCGTCACACGCGTGTGTTTCAGTCCAGCCGGAGATCCTGCGTGTGGACGCTCACTACAGCCAGAGCTCGCACCCGGGATTCACAAACTCTCACTGAGCACTGTTGAACACTGCTTCTGTGACTGCAGGACGTCACGTGCTTCTCTCCTGTTCCTCCTGAATGTCCCAGAGTTCCTGCGGTCGCGTGTGGAGGTGCCGGCTTCATCACCCTCCTCATCTTCACCCTGATGGTGTCCTTCCTCCAGGAGGACAAAGCCCTCGGTACATGATCTCAACACGCTGAACGTATGAAGCACTCTAGACGAAAGCTGAGCTGAACTCTGATGTGTGTCTGATGCCTGAGGGGTCAGGGGTCAGGGGTCACAGAACACTTATTCTCCAGCACTAGCTACACGTTCAGCTTCATTCTGTGCCCTCAAACCAAAAGACTGACATCAGGAACTGAGGAGCGCTCAAGATCTAAAAAAAAAACCATACTGTAGCGGAAATAGTCACAATGGGTCAAACTTTCTTTGTTGAGAGGAAAAAATAAACACAGACACGTTTTATTGTTACATTCAGAAATAATATAAATGTTAGTAAATAAAATGAAATGTTTACAAACATTATATATGTTAAAACATGCTTTTTACTTCCCGTCACTCTGACAAATACTTTAAATTTAGCAGTATTATAGTTAATTAAAACTAAAGCCACAAAAAAAACAATGCATTTTCTTACTTTAAATAAAATAAAATATTTAGAACACATTGTATTTTAGCTAGTCGCCAAGACAATATTTTTTATTTTCATTTACATTAACTTGATGTAAAGCTAAAACTAAAAACTGAAGTTTAAAAAAAATGCATAAAAACTATCTAAACACATTTTAAAAAACAAAAACACACAACAAAATGCTTGAACTGGAATTAAAATGAAATCAGAAAGTATAAAAGTAAAATCTAATTCAAAATAAAAACTGTAGCCTAATAGTATATCGATGATAGTAAAATAACTGGCGTTCATTAGAAACAACATTTATTATAAACGTCAAGCCTGACAGTGTCCTGCTGAAGAACTACATTACCCATAATCCCCTGATCGGAGAGACCACTGTTACTATGGAAATGGCAATCAGAGGCTAGTTAGTAACTGGCATTAGTTCACCTTGATGATGATTCCTGAAACATTACATTCAGAGAAAAACACTTAAAATCACAGACTGATTCAGTGACGTCAAACGCAGGGATTCATGGGATCTGTAGTTCATTCAGAAGTGCTTGATCATTAATATCATCTTTGTTTTTGATGTTCAGAAGTGTTTCTTCATCAGATTTGATCATGTTCTCAGCTAGCAGAGTTAGTTATGAACAAACGTTCTTCCAGTTTTCTGGTCTTTAATGACATTCTCAAAACATTAGCACAAAAACAATATTTTTTTTGGTTGGACATTCATCTAACTCTTCTGAACATGACTCTTTATTAGTTTCAGATGATTCGGAGCACATTCCAAAGTCACGTTCCCTTAATGTTTGCAGAATTCCAAAATGGAACGTTCCCTAAATGTTCGTGTTTTTAAACGTTTTGAACGTTCAGAGAGCATTCAGGAATAACGTTGTCATGATTTAATGGGAATGCTAGCAGAGCGTTCCGGTAATGTGTTTCTGTTCGCTGGGATGGTTTAGTCTGTGTTGAGGAATCTGAAACGCATGAATCAGATCACGACTGAGCCTCATCACTAGTCACTCGTGCAAGGAGTCGCACAAGCCTTGTGAACACCACACCACATCACATCCGTTTGACTGACCATCAGGAACCATCGACTGTACATATGTGCTTTCATCAGTATTTACCCACAATTCTTTGCTGCTCTATGGAGTGCTGTGTCATATTTGTGTAATATAAAGGAATGTTCAGTAAATCTGGACAATGTATATATATACTGTATATATATATATAAATGAATGAATACAAAGAGTATTGTTGGTAAGGTATTATGATCATATGTGTATGTATATTTACTGTAAGTATATTTGTAAAGCTCCTTATGAATCTGTATATATGAATATATTTCATAACGCATGTCATTGTGTTTCCATCCAGCAGGAGGCGCTACTAGTTAAACTGCAGCTGTGGCTTTTAACCCGAGCTTAAAGAGTTAGTTCACTTCCAGAATAAACATTGTCATCATTTACTCTCGCGTCTACCTTGTTTCCAAACCCTGTTGAGTTTCTTTCTTCTGTTTGAACACAAAAGGCAAACTATTGGATCCGAACAGTTCTCTGCTACACGGAAAGTCAATGGTGCTCAGCAACTGTTCGATCCCCAATAGTTTTCATCTTTTTTGTTCAACAGAGGAAAGAAACTCATCAAGGTTTGGAACAATAGGCGAGAGTAAATGATGACGGAAGTTTTGAAGGCACTACTCGTTACTAGTACTCTTTATTATTCAAATGTTTTTTTCTCTTGCTTGTGTATCCTCAAAATTCCTCAATAAATCATATCCCACGCACACAAGATTGTCCATATTGGTGTGTGTGTTGTGTGAGTGTGAGAGAGTATGTAGTGTGTGTTGTGTGTGGGTGTGTGTTAGAGAGAGGTGTTAGAGTGATTGTTTGTGTGTGTGTGTGAGTGTGAGAGAGTATGTGAGTGAGTGTGTGTGTGGGTGAGTGTGTGAGTGAGAGTGAGAGTGAGAGAGAGAGAGATAGTGTGAGTGTGTGTGTGTGAGTGTTGATGTGAGAGAGTAGATGAGTGTGTGTGTGCGTTCGTGGTGTGTGAGTTGTGTGTGTGTTGTGTGAGAGAGAGGTGAGAGTGATGTGTGTGTGTGTGTGTGAGAGATGGACTGTGCTAGCTGAGTGTGTGTGTGTGTGTCTGTGAGTGTGTGGGTGTGTGTGTGTGAGAGTGTGTGTGTGCGTGGGAGAGTATGTGAGTGTGTGTGTGCGTGCGTGTGTGTGAGAGAGAGTGTGTGTGTGTGTGAGAGAGAGACAGCAGGTGAGTGTGTGTGTGTGTGAGAGAGTATGTGAGTGTGTGTGAGTGCGTGAGTGTATGTGATTTTTTGTGTTTGTGTGAGTAGGTGTGTGTGTGTGAGAGAGAGAGTGTGTGTGTGTGTGTGTGTGTGTGTCGATTTCCACAGAGTTTCTGTGTGTTTTGAAGATGTTATTCTCGCGGTTTGGGTCTTCCCAGTTTCTTGTGCCGGAAGAAGTCAAATGTAGATCTTTCATCTGCAGTTTCTGCTCTCAGTGATCTCGGGCTGTATGTAAGTGCAAATAATGATAAAACACACACAGAGGCTCTTGAATGATCGTTTACAGCTCTCATGAGCGGCTCTGGCCTGTTTTCATATCCTTATTGCTGATTTTTTTTTAATGTTGAGCTTTTGTCTAGTTAATATTAGTCTGAGTTTGACTCTGAGTGTCATTTCTTCATATGGATTCATCATTATTTATTACAGATGATCTTAATTAAGTTGAGCTCCGGATCGCGTCGTGTCTGTTTCTGGCTTCCGGTTCATCAGTCGTTCTCTGGACATCAGTCTCTCAGGTCTGTAGCAACACTTCATCTTTCACTTACTACTTCATCCTGATTCGACAGAAATCATTTGATTGTTTTAATTAAATCTAATTTAATATTACTAAATCTTGTTTTATTTTTTTGTTAAGACATTACTATAAGGTTTAATTCCTTGTTCATTTATAAAAATGAGTTTAAGAAGATATTGTTGTTCTTTGTTAATCAAGCTCATTCACGATACATTAATTTATACAGCTTCAAATCTTACGTGTATTAGCAGATGTAGAAATGAACGTTAACCAAAATTAATAAATGCTTTAAATGTTTTGTTCACTCTTTACGGTGCAGTGTATTCAGACTCAAGAGCAGTCTCCTCTTTATTTACAGGCAGAGAAGAGAAGAGAGAAAAGCGAAGGATTCATCATAATAATAATAATAATATCTGATTGAGAGATGGCCAGACGTGTGTTGGTGTTGTTCTGTCTGCTGACGGCTGGGAGATCAGACGGTAACAGTCTTCTTCAGCTGTTTGACTATATTTGCTTTTCCAGAATCATATATGAGTCAAAGATGTTAAGATGTCCAGATCAAAAGAAATGATAGAAAGCACATTAAATGTA
>JADLZN010004448.1:35000-52500 GCA_018155175.1 Sinocyclocheilus anophthalmus
CCAAATATGATGACCGTGGCCTTCACCCTGCTCAGCTCATAGCAGTTCTCACACACTGCCGGAGAGAAAGAGTGAGAGGATTAGTATTAGTATTATTATTATAAAGCACATTCTGTGTGATGAAGAGAAGTGTGTTTCGGGACGAAGGCTCCTCACCCTGTACTCTGAGGTAGAACACATGCGTTATATCACCATATTTACAGCCGTAGATTCCTTCAACTCTTCCCTGATCAGCTTTAACTTCAAGGGTTGCATTGGTTTGGCCTGTAATTTCGTTTTTGTCCTTAACCCACTTTACTACACCATCCTCACCTCCAGTGCAAAGGATAACGACACCATCTGATTTGATCTCGTGTATTCCTTTGACAAAAAAGATGAAATGAGCAAACAATATAAGAACCGTGAAACATGACGTGAAGCGTTCGTTCTCGTCAGCTCAGATAATAACTGCAGATGAAGGATGAACCGATCTCACCTTGACCCTGAGCTGGATTCACAGCCGCGGCGAGCAGCAGACACATGAAGCTGATGAGAATCATGGCTTCTGATGATTTAATGTCCTGAAGTGAATGTGAAACGGTCTCACACGCAGCGTCTCTGTCTCTCTGTGTGTCTCTGAGTTTCTCTACAGGAAGAGGAAACCTCAAACGCCTTTCAATTGCCCTCATTCTCTTGTTCTGCTCTGTTTGATCATTTCTCTGAGAAACTCTTCAGGCTCCTCTATGACTTCATTAAACTCAAATATATTAAATATATATACTGTATATGAAAACCTTCTGCATCGCTCAGACCATTAAATCGTCTTCTCTTGATGGTTTATGATATGAATGTTTCTGTGAGATAATAGAATTTAATTTTATTTCTACTGTGACCCCTAAAAGCTCTAAAAGGATGATGTCTTTCTTTAGACTTACAGCACTGAAAAGAAAAAATAAGTTAAGTTATGAAAAGATCCTGCAAGCATTCGAGAAACTCGATCTATGATCTGTAGATACAATATCTATATTCTTCTTATTCATATCTATTATTTCACTCTCTATCAACACATGTTAGGCCCGTCCAGTACACCCCACTCCACCCACACACACACACACACACACACACACTCTCTCTCTCACACACACACTCCACTGTGTGTGTGTGAGTGTTGTGTTTGGTGTGAGTGTGTGTGGAGAGAGTGTGGTGCGTGTGTTAGTGGTGTGTGTGTGTGTGTGTGTGTTTTTTTTTTGTGTGTGTGTGTGTGAGTGTGTGTTGTGAGTGTGTGTGTGAGAGAGTGTGTGTGTGTGTGTGAGTGTGTGAGAGAGTGTGTGTGTGTGTGTGTGTGTGTGTGTGAGTGTGTGTGGATAGTGTGTGTGTGTGTGTGTGTGTGTGTTTGTGATGTGTGTGTGTGTGTGTGTGTATGATGGTGAAGAGAGAGTGTGTGTGAGTGCGTGTGTGTGTGTGAGAGAGTGTGTGTGTGTTTGTGTTTGTGTTTTTGTGTGTGTGTGTGAGAGAGAGTGTGGTGTGTGTGTGTGTGAGTGTGTGTGAGTGTGTGGTGTGTGTGTGAGAGAGTGTGTGTGTGTGAGAGAGAGTGGGGGTGTGTGTGTGTGTGTTGATGTTTGTGTGTAATTCAAAAGGCTTAAAAACCATACTAAATGGTGTTTTTATTTTAAATCTAAAAATGCAGAAAGTTTCCTGTGAGGAGTAGGTTTAAGTTTTAGGCGAATAGATTTTTATATATATACTGTACAGACCGTATATTCCATTGCCCTACACCAACCCTACCCCTAAACCTACCCCTCACAGAAAACTTTCTGCATTTCTACAATCTCAAAAAAACGAATTCTGTATAATTTATAAGCTTCTGTACCCCTGGGGACCTCAATTTAGGTACCCACGGTGACACAAGTCCCCATGAGTAATCAGTGTGTAATCAGGTTTAAGTCCCCACCAGGTATATAAACCCTGATACACACTCGACACTACATACTCGTGTAAAAATGGATGCGAGAATGAACAATATTGTTGTCGAGAGATGGGTTCGTGTATGCTGTGGTTATAGTTGACAGCGGAGTCCCCGAAGCGCTCGGCGCCCTCTAGTGTCAGAGCGCGGCAGCGGTCCGTGATCCACGGTCGCTTCCAGTCAATAAATCAGCGCATTTGCAGTCCTTTTTATAAAACTCTTTTCCTATTTCTCCTTAGTAGAAACAGATCTATAAGCATCCCGCCCTACGTCTAGAATACCCAAATTACGAGAGCACGTGACGCTTCAGATTCTTAAATTCTTGATTTCATCTGAGGCGCAAATAGCGTTGTCATTCAATTGATTTATGAAAATGGATCGATTGTCAATATAATCTGACCTAAACTCCTTTCAGAACACAGATAGAGTTATTATACTCACACTGACGTATCATAACTGATTTGTATACATTATGCAGTGCACATGCGAGTGCACGGGGTGTAAAGTGTTTAAGACTGAGTTTTAAGAGCTCAGCAGGTGTTGAGACAGTGATAGGGTTCTTCAGTCAGTGGTGTCCACTTCCTGCTCACCTTGTCGGGCAGGTATCAACATGGAGGACAAAATCAGACCTGCTACATACACGCGACCTCCTACCGCTCATATATCTGCTGAACTCACTCATAATCCTCGCATTGTGTTCATATATGTCCAGTTATTTAGTCATGGAGTGAACGGAGCTCGTTAAAGCCGGTTTAGATCGGGTCTTGTCGTCTGTTCTGTGAGTTTTCTGCTAGTTTTTTATCGGTCCAGTTTTGAACGGGATAAATAACTGTGAACAGTTTTTTATAACGTGTTGAGGTAGTTTATTGCTTCGGAAAGGACTATAAAGTGCACTTTGAGATCCGTTGAGTGTGTATGTTGTGTGTCTGTGTTGTGTGTGGTGTGTGTGTGTGTGGTGTGTGTTGTGCGTGTGTGCCTGTCTGTCTGTCTGTGTGTTCTGTCTGTGTGTGTGTGTCTGTGTGTCTGTCCTGTCTGTCTGTGTGTTCTGTCTCTGTGTGTGTGTGTGTGTCCTGTCTGTCTGTCTGTCTGTGTGTGTTCTGTCTCTGTGTGTGTGTGTGTGTGTGTGTCTGTCTGTCTGTCTACCTGTGTGTGTGTCTGTCTGTCTGTCTGTCTTTCCCCTGGGGGTCTGTCGTCTGGGTTTGTGGTCCTGTGTGTGTGCGGGCGTGCGTGGCTGTCTTCTGTCTGTGGCGTGCGCGTCTGTGTCTGTGTCGTGTCGTGTGGCGTCTGTCTGTCTTGGGTGTTCTGTCTGTGTCTTTCTGTCTTCTGTCTGTCTGTCTGTCTGTCTTTTGTCTGTGTTCTGTCTGTGTGTTCTGTCTGTGTGTGTGTCTGTCTTCTGTCTGTCTGTCTGTCCTGTGTGTGTGTGTTCTGTTCTGTCTGTGTGTCTCTGTGCTGTCTGTGTGTTCTGTTTGTGTGTTTGTGTGTGCTGTGTGGTGTGTGTGTTGTTTCTGTGGTGTTGTGTGTGGGTGTGCTCTGTGTGTTGTGTGTGTGTGTTTCTGTCTGTCTGTCTGTGTGTGCTGTGTGTGTGTGGTGTGTGTGTGTGTGGTGTTTGTTCTTGTGTGTGTGTGTGTGTGTCTCTGTTGTGGTGTTCTGTGATGTGTCTGCCGTCGCTGTCTGTCTGTCTGGGTGCGTGTGTGTTGCCCTGTGTGTCTGTGTGGTCTCTGTCTGTCTGTGTGTTCTGTGTGTCTGTCTGTCTGTGTGTGTGTGTGTGTGTGTGTGTGTGTGTGTGTGTGTGTGTCTGTGTGTCTGTCTCTGTGTGTTCTGTGTGTGTGCGCGTCCTGTCTGTGTGTGTGTCTGGTGTGTTCTGTGTGTGTGTGTGTCTCTGTGGTGTGTTTGTGTGTGTGTGTGTGTGTGTGTGTTCATTACTCACTGCTGTGTGTGTGTGTGTGTGTGAGAAAAGACGAGCTGTCAATCATCTGCCGTGTGTAAATATCATATGTGACAACCACCGACGATTGCGCTGAATCCTGCAGTCAACTGAATATCTAGTTATATAAATCTTAGCATTCGGTTCATATGATTGTATTTTTCAACAGTTAAAATGCCACTGATGTCTTTTTATTTACATGTTATTTTAATCGGAACAAGCTTTTGCCATTACTTTGTCTCCATCAATATTAAATAAAAAGGACTAGAAAATATTGAGATGTTTGTAAGGGAGTATCTGTTTTTATGATCATCACACACGTCGTTTTAAAATCCCACTTAATTTCATTCACTGTCACTTGTGATTCTTATTTGAACATCACTAGCCTTTACACTGAAGGTCATATCAAAAGACTCTTTACACACACGTATTATTAGTTTAGATGAGACGAGACATGTGACGTCACGCTGTGAGATCACGGCTCGTCCCAGAAGTGACGTCATCCGATGATCTGAAGCTCTTACACGCATTGATGCTGTTTTATTCACTGGATCTTCAGTCATCTGTGTTTCTGGCTCTGCTCGTATTGCAGATGCATGAACTGACTAGTCTTGGAAGATAGCAATGCTTTTCTTCTGTAAGACTAGTCATAACTTTAAGTAAATTACATAAATAGATTGGTCTAATTTAAATCCAAAAACTATGACTAATTATTCCTTGGTGAGTTGCTAGTTATAAAGACACAGTAGTGGATGTGTTTATACAGCTGACCCCTGTTACGTAACTGAGTCTAGTCAGTCTAGTGAACTGAGATTGAACTATATTCACTCATTTACAGCTCTAGTGTTAGATATGATATCAGAGAATTTGCAGTTTATGACTTTTATTGTTCTGAGGAACTGAACATTAGATATGACAGGGATCTGTCATCACCGTTTACAGCATAACAATATACACTAATGACAGAACTACACTGAGAATGAGTGATGCAACAAAACTCAGACCTTACAGCCACACATGGCAATGAGAGAGTGTGTGTGTGCGCAATGAGTGTGCTCAGTAAGTCTTTACTTTGAGTGTGTGTACATTGAGTAGTGTGTGCAGACTGAGTGTGTGAAGATCAAGTGTGCACAGTGTTTGTAAACATTGAATATGCGAACAGTGAGTGTGTGCCGTGAGTATGCCAAGAACGCCAAATATGTGCAGTGTGAGTGTGAACACTGAATGTGTGCTGTGAGTGTGAACATCGAGTGTGTGCAGTGAGTGAGTGTGAACATCGAGTGTGTGCAGTGAGTGAGTGTGAACACCGAATGTGTGCAGTGAGTTAGTGTGAACACCAAATATGTGCAGTGAGTGTGTGAACATCGAGTGTGTGCAGTGAGTGAGTGTGAACACCGAATGTGTGCAGTGAGTTAGTGTGAACACCAAATATGTGCAGTGAGTGTGTGAACATCGAGTGTGTGCAGTGAGTGAGTGTGAACACCGAATGTGTGCAGTGAGTTAGTGTGAACACCAAATATGTGCAGTGAGTGTGTGAACATCGAGTGTGTGCAGTGAGTGTGAACACCAAAATGTGCAGTGAGTGTGTGAACATCGTGTGTGCAGTGAGTGAGTGAGTGAGTGAGTGTGTGCGTGTGAACACCGAATGTGTGCAGTGAGTGAGTGTGTGAGTGTGAACACCGAATGTGTGCAGTGAGTGAGCGTGAACACCGAGTGTGTGCCGTGAGTGAGTGTGAACACCGAGTGTGTGCCGTGAGTGAGCGTGAACACCGAGTGTGTGCCGTGAGTGAGTGTGAACACCGAGTGTGTGCCGTGAGTGAGTGTGAACACCGAGTGTGTGCCGTGAGTGAGTGTGAACACCGAGTGTGTGCCGTGAGTGAGTGTGAACACCGAGTGTGTGCCGTGAGTGAGTGTGAACACCGAGTGTGTGCCGTGAGTGAGTGTGAACACCGAGTGTGTGCCGTGAGTGAGCGTGAACACCGAGTGTGTGCCGTGAGTGAGTGTGAACACCGAGTGTGTGCCGTGAGTGAGTGTGTGCCGTGAGTGAGTGTGTGCCATGAGTGTGTGTGAACATCGAGTGTGAACATCGAGTGTGTGAACACTGAGTGTGTGCAGTGAGTGTGAACACCAAATATGTGCAGTGAGTGTGTGAACATCGAGTGTGTGCCATGAGTGTGAACATCGAGTGTGTGCAGTGAGTGTGCAAACACAGAAGGTGTGAAGTGAGTGTGAGTGCAAACATCGTTTGAGTGCAGTGAGTGTGCAAACATTGAGTGAACACATATCCTTACTGATGTCTCTGTGTCAGTGCTGTTGAGGAGCGTGTGTAGTATCTCCGTAAAGGCTCCAGCAGAGATCAGCGTGGTCAGAGGAGCCACCGTCACCCTGTCCTGCTCCTTCACCTCCTCCAGTTCCATCACCAGCCTCATGTCCGTCGACTGGACCGTCAGACACGAGAGCGGTGGTCCTGCCATACTGGTGAGTAGATCTTAAGGCTTTGAGTTCATAATGCATGAATCACTGGTCAGGAGTCACTCAGGCCGCAGGAAGTCACATGAGTAGGATGTGTGTTCTGTGGTGAGACCACAGCATCCATCAGGAGTGACTTCATAAAGCTGTGAATGATGCAGGAGACAGCGATGCGAGCCAACACTCGTGCAGTGTGAGACGTGGCTGTGCAGTAAAACGACTGGTTTATTTCAGCGGTGTAACATCAGCTAAGCTGTTCTCAGGATGGTTTGGTGTTTCCAGTCAACCCCACATGTAAATGGAGCATTGTGTTGTGAACACCACTGTTTTTTCTGAATCAGCTCATTCAGATCCTTTCATTTAATCTATCACTGATTCTTTCATTAAAGTCCTTGTGAGTTTTTTATGTCGTCTTGTTTGTATTCTAGTATTTAGTTAGGTGTTTAGAGAAATAATGCAGTACTGTCTGGCAGTGATTTTCTGGTTCTGAATCACACTTCACTCCAGAGAATAGTGTGTCTCTCATCAGCACTGCAGGCTCATAGCAGAATATGAAAAACATGTTTGTATTGAGTCCATGATCTGTTTCTCTGCAGTTCTTTCACTTCTCGTCTCAAGCGTACCTGCCGAATGAGGATTATTTTAAGGGTCGTGTGAAGTGGGTCGGCAGCCCGTCGCGCGGTGAAGCATCAATCCAGCTGCTGAACGCCTCGCTCACTGATAACGGCACATACACCTGCGCCGTACGCAACCCTCCTGATGTCCACGGACACCCGGCCCAGACTGTCCTCACGGTCACACCGCAGAGTGAGCCGACACACATGATCATGAGCTCAGAGGAGGATCTCATGAACACGTGCAGGTCACGTTTCACCCCTCAATCTGCCTGTTTGGATTCAGTCTTTTAGCATTGTGGCACTGTTTTCTTGAGAATTAAGCACATTTGAACTAAAGTAAATTGAAAAATGTTCCTGTTTATTCATGAGATGCTGCTTTAAAGGATTTAATATAAACCAGAAAAAAAGAAAAAAAAGAAAAAATAAGGAAGAAAAAAAGAAAAAAATTTATTTTTGTTTTTTTTAAATAAAAAAAAAAAAAAAAAAAGGAAATTTAAAAAAAAAAAAAAAAAAAAAAAATTTTTAAACAATGTGCTGAAATTGCTTCCCCCTCAGGTCATCAGAGATTAGGATGAGTTTGTTTCTTCGTCAGGTTTGGAGGAATGTAGCACTGCATCAGGGTCTCACCAATGGATCATTTGCCGTGAATGGGTGCCGTCAGAATGAGAGTCTGATAAAAACAGCACAATAATCCACAGCACTCCAGGCCCATCAGGTACTCTGAGAAGACAAAAGCTAAAACATCCAGCATAAAGAGCTTTAACTAAAATACCATAGAGTCCATAATCTATAATAACTCTTCCTCCAGTGAGTCAGTGGTCTGGTCTGAATCAGGAGAGAAATCTGCACAGATCAAGCAGCGTTTAAACAGCTCTAAACACATATGTGGCTGGATTTTGATGTGAGAGACAACAGGAGATGCACTTTTTCACCGGAGGAAGAGTTATTATGGGCTTTATCTTATAAACGCACAGCTTTTGGCTTCACAAGTGAAGTAATGCTAAATTTCACCACGTCTGTTAAATGAAGAAACAAACTCATCTATATCTTGGCTGGCCTGAGGGTGAGCACATTTTCAGCACATTCTTATTTTTGGCTGCACTATTGCTTTAACAGTCTGTATTGTATAAAGTGCTATACAAATAAAGGGTTGACCAAAAAAAAGTTAATTGATGACACTTAAGTAGATGTAGATGTATGCATTATAATATTTGTTAAAGTGAACTGGATTTTATTCAGTAATGTACATGTGCCGTAATGAGCTTGTGATTTTCATTACACTGAGGAGAATTCGGAAGAAATGTGTTTAATTGTCATGAATATAATGTCACAATGCATCCAAAAATAAAAAGTTGGCTTTTTTTAAATTCTGGTTTTATTTTTAATGGGGTGAAATGAAATATGACCTGGACACTCCTCCTGAGATTCACCCGGACACAGTATAATCTTGTTTTACTGCGTGTTGAGCGTGTGCCCTCTGTGTTTCCGTCAGGACGCTCGCTGGCGTTCACGGATGTCGGCGTGCTTGCTGTGTTTGTTTCTGTCGCCCCCCCCCCCCCCCCCCCCCCGGTCAGAACATCACCTGGTGCTGCTGGGTCGAATCCTGTGTCCGTGCTGGTCCGTGTCAGAGAAGAGTCCCGCCGCGGCCCATCACTCGTCCATCGAGGAGGCCTCTGGGTAAGAAACTGATGAAACCAGCAGTTCAGAGTGGTGTTATATGTGAGTAATGACTGCATCTGTTCACAGGGATGAGCGTTTCTACGGCCAGACGCAACAGAAACACACCCAGTGCTGCTGCTACTTTAAGGTGAACGACCCTCTGTAGTGTGGACGAGATATTTAGATGATAAACGTGTCTGTGTTTGTTGGATTGTAGTGTTTATTCAAACTTAAAACTGATGCGTTCATAACTGATGAACTTTGCAACACTGACACTGTTATTGAACTGATCTGAATCAACACTGAACTGAATTATGACACTATAGAGTGCATTAATGCTGCCAACTTTTCAGCAGCGCTGTTTCCGGAAGTATTGTTCCCGTAAGGATTTTTAAAAAGTCTTCATAAAAAGCGTGAAACCAATCAGACACGAGGAGAACCACAACATTACAAACTTTGATTTGAAGCAAAAAGTAAATGGAAATCAAACAGAAAGGCAAAGATTGTGAGCTCAATAGCTTTGGTGAAGGAAAGAACTACAATCCCATGAAGCATTGCGAATTACAGAATTGAAATAAAAATGACAGAAATATAAAACTATTACATTTAAATTGTTGATTGTGTCTATAGAAACGTTATATTTTAAGTTCATTGCCGAGTAGGCATGTATACACAAGTATTTAAGGAATTTGAGAGAGTAGAGACTTGATTAATTAGTGGGGCGGAGCTAGATATCTCTTGCTTTGTTCACTGCTACTCTCTGATTGGTGGAATATTTCTGTACAGCATCATGGGAAATTTAGTTTTTCACCATGAATTGTGCTATTAAGCATGATTACTTCAAAAAATAAGTTCAATTCATGCAAACAGATGAGAACATCCTTGGCGCTCACAACAGGCCTGTCTGTAAAGATCTGTTATTGTTAAAAATCAGTTTCCTTAGAGAAAATAAATGGAGTTTGTTCATCTGGAACTGACTCTTGTGCTCTGTTGTGTTCTGCAGTTTCATAATTGATGAATTTTGCAACATTAACACTGTTATATTTCTCTCTATTTCTGTGACGCTGCTTTGAGACGATCTGTATAAAGCTCTGTAGAAATAAATGTGACTGTGGTGTTTGTTTCAGGACTTTGAATATGAGGACGACTACATGCATGAGAAACCGCATGAACACACCTTCACCGAGTCACAGTGTTAGACCAACGACTCCTGTGTGTGTGTGTGTGTGTGTGTGTGTGTGTTTTGCATGGATAAAGTTTACTAAACCCCAGACACCATTGTGCTGATGAGACTTCCTGTTTGAGTGGGTGATTTTGGTAATTTCTGACATTGTTCATGGACTTTGTTACTGTAATCTGGCTTAAATGACTATTGAAGCGGAGCTGACTGGACATCAGTGAATCTGCACACAGCTTCACCTCAGACGGTCACATGATCACTCTGGAGAGATTCGAGCGTTCTGATTGGCTGAGATCTGATGTGTGTGTGCTTGTTACTCTGATGTACAGATCCTGTTTGTTTAGATAAATATGAAATATAACTTTAACATTATGAACTTTAACATTATCTTTGATCCGTGTCTCATGTAACAACCATCATAGAACAACGTGAGCATCTGTAAGTCTGTCGCTGTTTGCTGCTTCTGGCATTTTCTCCATTCCTGTTGGAGGCTTCATTTCTGACGGTGACGCTGCTGATTTCAGCTGTTTAATTAACGAGAAAGCTTTCAGTGAATGCTGAAATATGACCATGTTCATTAATTTCCATGCACTGTACAGCAGGTTGATCCTCTATAATAGCTTTGAATGCAGGATGTTTGTAACTCGCTAAACAGGGTTTAACTGTTTTCACTATTTTTTTATCGTATTAAGTATTAAGGTCAAATATATTGTAGTATAATGAACAAAATATAAATAAAGAGCATTTAAATTAAACACACAAGTCTCTGATCTGAATCTTTTGTGTAGAGGGAAAGTGAGTTCACTGAGATGGTCATCATGTCACATCATTTATTGGCATATTTTTGCTTTTTTCGTTCACATGACGTGATGAAATATGAGGATGATTAAAGGAAAGCTGCTAATGGTTTTATTTTCTTTGGCTGATGTCTTTTATCAATGTGATCGGTTCATTATTGGTTCAGATTTTTCCTGCCCAGCATCCCGATCCTCCAGGTTCTTTAGTGGATGTGAAACCATTCTGAGGAGGTTTTTTTGATGCTTTGACAAATATCTTACAGCCCAGTGTGAGTCGCACCTCTCTGATCATCCGCATGAGTGTGTGTGTGTGTGTTAGTCATCCCTCTGGCCTGTTGCCATGGAGACGGAGCATCAGCAGCATCTGTGGGGTCTTGTCTCACACACACACACTAGAGGGAGAGATGGATGGAGGAGTCAGGAGTTTCTCCGTCCGTGGGCAGAGGGATGTGCTGTGGCCCGTGTGGTTGCCTTGGCAACAGTTGCCGGTCTGATCGGGGGTGGAGGTGCAGTTCGTTTAGGGTGTCTGATGCAGACTGAAGGTATCCTCTCTTTCTCTCTCTCTCTCTCTCTCTCTCTTCTTCTCTCTCTCTCTCTCTCTCTCTCTCTCTCTCTCTTCTCTCTCTCTCTCTTCTCTCTCTCTCTCTCTCTCTCTATCTCCCACACTCTCTCACAAACCCATGCACACACACACACCCGCACATTCTCTCTCCAACAACACGCTTTCGATAAATAGCAAATGCAAAAAATGCCACCACTGCAGTCTGCCAGTCTCAGAGGGAAAAGCATCGTTCACGATCCTGTTTCGCACTGAGTACTGAGCAACACCTGTATGTGCACAAACACCCATCAAACACACAACAACGCTGCGCTGAAAACGCCTGGACAGGCGGGGGGGGAGATCTTCTCACGGTCAAAAGGAAAGGTGTCTATTATTATAAATGGCCCACATGTCATGAATATTCGATGAGGACACAACAATGCTCTAGGTGTGTTTGTTTTTCAATTGCCAATATGTTATTATTTCACATTAAGCTGCTGTCGTTATTTTATTATGGAAATATTAAAACGTAGTTGGATTATTCAATTTGGGATGATACGTGACTAATCCTGCTTTCTCTCTGGAAGAACCAAGGAGCTTCATCTCACATCTCTGAACCAAGTAACTAAACCTCAAGCTCTGCTGCGAGTGGAGACATCTTATGACTTCCAGCGGAGTGCATGATGTGTGCAGTGTGCAGGTCAGCTCTCAGGATGTGTCGTTCAAACCCAAAACTAAGCTGTTCTGTTAACTTGAGGATCAATCAGTAATATATCTATAAAGTAGACTGTTGGCTGTCAGAAGACTTCTCTTTAATTGATTAATGTCTGTTGTTTTTTAGCTATCCACTTTATGGGCACGGGGGTTTGTACACTTGATGTGTCTGGCCTCCGGTTTCATCCGCTTCCAGCTATTTTTAGCTGTGCAAAACAGCTGGGTTTTGTGATGGATTGCAAATTGGTGGTCTTACAATATTATTTAATGTATTATCTTAATTATAAACACACTGGTTTGGAGTGCAAACAGTTTTACTGTTTACTGCTCGTTGTTGTTCATCTCGTTATTTCCTTCAGCGGCTAAAGAACCGGAAGTCTTGCCCATAGCTTACTTCCATCGTTTCTTGAATGATGGCAGGGCTTGATTTTGTTCAACGGGAATTGATGCGGGGGGAAAAAAACTGTCCATTTGATTTCACTGGGACTGAAGACATTTGTGTAGAACGTTTCACAATGCAAGATGTTTCAAAGCTGATTTTCAGAAGATTGTTCAGTCGAATATGATTCACTCGCCCTCCTATTGTTCCAAACCTGTACGAGTTTCTCTCTTCAGTGGAACACGAATGATATTCTGAAGAACGCTGGGATCCCACTGACTCTCAGTGTGTGGATAAAAACCACTGGGACGTCTTCCTTTATGTTCCACAGGAGAGGGAAAGTCAAACAGGTTTCCAAGCATCAGTGAGCGTGCCGTCAACACTTCAAGAGGAGCTTGAATTCAGGATGCTGACCTGTGACCTCTGCATCTCTGACCTCTTGTACTGGTGTCAGTTCGTGGGACGGATCCTAAAATGACAGCAAACGAAGGCGTGAATCACCGAGAATCGGTCGACATCATTCATGCAGCCCCTCATCGATGCACCTGATTGATTTCTGCCATTGATTTCCCTGCTAATGAGTTTCCTCTCTTCTATAATTGATGAATTTACAACACTGTTTATCTGTCTAATTCTGTGAAGCTGTTGGTGTATAGCATTACATGTGTGTGTTTCAGAGATGCTGTTGTGAGCGAAGGTGAATAAGTGTTTGAACGCGTGGGTGGTTTGACCTTCACAGACGCAGAAGAACAAGAAGAAGATGTTTTAACGTCTCGAGAACAGCGCGCAGCTCTGATGAAGATGTTCTGCTGGGGGCCGAAAGAGTCCTGGAGGAAGCGGCTGCTCAAGAGAGAAGGGGCCCCGAGGGACGATTCAGAGCTCCTATCATGTGGCCCTTAATGTGGCCCGTTCCTGCATCACAGTCCCGCACAAAGCTCTACTAACCCACAAGCAGCAGCAGCGGACAGATCACCTCTGTTCAATCATTCATGTGGAGAGAGAGAGAGAGGGTAGAGAGAGAGAGAGAGAGGGGGAGAGAGAGGGACAGAGAGAGAGAGAGAGAGGGACAGAGAGAGAGAGGGACAGAGAGAGACGAGCGAGGGGCGGGAGAGATGAGAGAGAGAGGAGAGAGGGGGGACGGAGAGGAGAGAGCAGGAGAGGGGGAGAGAGAGGGGGAAGAGAGAGAGAGGGGGAGGCGAGCAAGGGACAGAGAGAGAGAGAGAGAGGGAGGAGAGAGGGAGGACAGAGAGATGAAGAGGCGAGAGGAGAAGAGAGAGAGAGAGAGGGGGAGGTGAGACGAGGAGGAGGGGAGAGAGCGGGGGACAGGAGGAGGAGAGAGAGGGAGAGAGACGAGGAGAGGGGGACGAGAGAGAGAGAGAGAGAGGGACAGAGAGAGGAGAGTCAGAGGGGAGGTAGAGAGGGAGGGGGGAGAGAGGAGAGGGGGAGGAGAGGAGAGGAGGGGAGGAGAGGAGAGGAGGAGAGGAGAGAGGTGAAGAGAGGAGGAGAGGAGAGGAGGAGAGGAGAGGAGGGGAGAGGAGAGGAGGGGAGAGGAGAGGAGGGGAGAGGAGAGGAGGGGAGAGGAGAGGAGGGGAGAGGAGAGGAGGGGAGAGGAGAGGAGGGGAGAGGAGAGGAGGGGAGAGGAGAGGAGGGGAGAGGAGAGGAGGGGAGAGGAGAGGAGGGGAGAGGAGAGGAGGGGAGAGGAGAGGAGAGAGAGAGCGAGAGGGACAGCGAGAGAGAGAGAGAGAGAGAGGACTAGCGAGAGAGAGGGAGAGAGAGGAGAGATGAGAGGGAGAGAGAGAGAGAGAGGGACAGAGAGGGAGAGAGAGGGAGAGAGAGAGAGGGACAGAGAGAGAGGGGGGTTATAGGGAGGGATTATTCTCATTGTTGGCAGCGCAGACAGACAGACAGTGTGACTGAGGCTCAACTGTGATGAGTTTAAGCATCAGAGTCATCAGCTGTGATACAGCCGGTGGTGTGTGTGTGTGTGTGAGAGAGAGAGAGAGGTGGAGAGTGACAGAGAGGGGAGAGGGGGGAGGAGAGAGAGAGAGGGGAGAGAGAGAGGTGAGAGAGAGAGGTGAGAGAGAGAGGGGAGAGAGAGAGAGAGAGAGCGGGACAGAGATAGGGCGAGCGGGAGTGAGAGAGAGAGGGAGAGAGAGAGAGGGAGAGAGAGAGAGAGAGAGGAGAGAGAGAGAGAGAGAGAGAGAGAGAGAGAGAGAGAGGGAGAGAGAGAGAGAGAGAGAGAGGGACAGAGAGAGAGAGAGAGAGAGAGGAGAGAGGAGAGGGGGGGTTTATAGGGAGGGATGATTACATTTTATTGGCAGCGCAGACAGACAGACAGTGTGACTGAGGCTCAACTGTGATGAGTTTAAGCATCAGAGTCATCAGCTGTTGATACAGCCGGTGGTGTTTGTGTGTGTGTGTGAGACACAGAGAGAGAGAGAGAGGAGAAGAGAAGAGAAGAGAAGAGAAGAGGAAGAAGCAGAGCGAGACGCTGAAAGGATACGACTATGCTGTGCTGTATCAGGAGAACTAAGCCGGTAAGTATCTGGATTCTTCACTCTTCTGCCGCTGTGAGAATGATTGAGCAGCTGTACCTGTCCGTCAGGTGTATTTGAGTCTGATGCTGGTTAATGTGAGTGTAGTAGTGAAGTGTGTGTGTGTGGGTGGTGTGTGTGGTGTGTGTGTGTGGTGTGTGGTGTGTGTGTGTGAGCGAGGAGTTTAGGGGGGTGGTGTGTGTGTCTCGGAGGAGATCCCAAATTATATTAATGTCTCACAGGAATTATAATGATTTCTCTGGAGAGGAATGTTGGATGTGGTGAAACACTGATTGCTCTCGGTGGGGTCTCCGGTAATAGGCTTCACGACTTATAACGTGACGGGAGGTTGGTGTATGTCGTAAAGAGGAGGAGGAATCACTGTCTTTACTCACGCAAACCGCAGGTGGAGCCGCGTCTCTTTTGTTCTTTCGCCCCACTGAGCGCGACGCGACGCGAGGATCAGCGGAGCGTCTGAACCGAGACAGACGGGCAGAGAGACGGACAGCGCGATGGAGCTGTAGACATGAGGAGGAGGAGGAGGAGGATGAAGGGTGTGGTCCTGTCTCACGGCGAGCTCCTGCCGAAACACGCGCACAGCTCTCCTGTTCTTTAGTGTAATACTGACCTGAGCGCGCGGAAATATTCACGAGAGTACGTCAGTGCAGGTGAATTATAATCGCGACATGAAAGAGTCAGTGTGTGTGTGTGGGTGTGGTGTGTGTGTGTGTGTGTGTGTGAGAGAGGTCGTGGGTTTGTGTGTGTGTGTGTGTGAGAGAAAGAGATTGTGTGTGTGTGTGTGTGTGTGTGTGAGAGAGTGTCGTGGGTTTAGTGTGTGTGAGAGAGTGTGAAGAGTGTCGTGGGTTTGTGTGTGTGGGTTGTCTGTGGGAGTTGTCAGGGGTTAGGGTGTGTGTGTGTAAGGGTGTGGGTTTGGGTGGCGTGTGTAGTGTGTGTGAGGTGTCGTGGGTTAGTGTGCGTGTGTGTGTGTGTGAGGAGTGTCGTGGTTTGGGATTATGGGTGTGTGTGTGTGTGAGGAGTGTAGTGGGGCTTCGGTGTTGGGGGGGTGAGTGTGTGTGTTGTGAGTGTCGTGGGCTTGTGGTGAGTGTGTGTGTGTGTGAGAGTGTCGTGGGTTTGATGTGAGTGTTGTTGTGTGAGATGTCGTGGGTTGGGTGTGAGTGTGGGTGGGGGCGGGTCGTGGGTAGTGGGTGTGGTCTGTCTGTGTGAGTGGTCAGGGGTTTTAGTTGTGTGTGTGGCAAGGGTGTCGGGGTTGGGTGTGTGTGTGTGTGTGAGAGTGAGCGGGTTTGGTGTGGGGTGTGTGTGTGTGGCGTGTCGTGGGTTTGGTGTGAGTCTGTGTGTGTGTGTTTCGAGGTGTGTGGGTTTGGGGGAGTGTGTGTGTGTGTTTGTGTGTTTTGGTGTGTGTGTGTGTGTGGGAGAGTGTTTGTGTGTGTGTGTGTGTGTGTTGTGTTTTGTGTGTGTGTGTGTGGGTGGGTGTGAGTGGGTGTGTGTGTGTGAGAGTGTCGTGGGTTAGTGTGTGTGTGTGTGAGAGGTGTGGTGTGTGTGGTGTGTGAGAGTGTGCTGGTGGGGTGTGGAGTGTGTTTGTGTGTGAGTGGAGAGTGTCGGGGTAGTGTGTGTGTGTGGAGTGGTGGTGTGAGAGAGTGTCGTGGGTTTTAGTGGGTGGTGTGGAGAGTGTCGTGGGTTTCGTGTGTGTGGGTGGGTTTGTGTGTGTGTGTGTGTGGGGTTTAGTGTGTGGTGTGTGAGAGTGTGTGTGGTGTGAGAGTGCGAGGGGTTTGTGTGTGTTGTGTGAGGGGTGCTGTGTGTGTGTGAGCGTGTCGGGTTAGTGTGTGTGTGTGTGAGAGTGTCGTGGGTTTAGTGTGCGTGTGTGTGAGAGTGTCGTGGGTTTGGTGTGAGTGTGTGTGTGTGAGTGTCGTGGGTTTAGTGTGTGGAGGTGAGATGTGTGTGGGTGTGAGAGGGTGTGGTTTTGTGTGTGTGTGTGTGTGAGAGTGTCGTGGGTTTAGTGTGTGGGTGTGAGAGTGTGTGTGTGTGAGGTGTCGGGGTTTTAGTGTGTGTGAGAGTGTCGGGGGTTGTGTGGTGTGTGTGTTGAGAGTGTCGGGGTAGTGTGGGTGTGTGTGAGTGTCATGGGTTTAGTGTGTGTGTGTGGGTGTGTGTGTGGTGTGAAGAGTGTAGTGGGTTAGTGTTGTGTCGGTGAGAGTGTGTGTATGTGTGTGTGTGAGAGAGAAAGAGAGTGAGTGTGTGTGTGAGAGAGTGTGTGGGTGTGGTGTGTGGTGGTGTGTGTTGGAGTGTCGTGGGTTTGTGTGGTGTGAAGTTGTGTGTTGTTGTGTGGATAGTGTGTGGTTTAGTGTGTGGTTGTGTTGGAAGAGGTAGTGGGTTAGTTGTGTGGTGTGTGTGAGAGTGTCGTGGGTTGGTGTGTGTGTGTGTGAGAGACGAGAGTTCGGGTTTCGTGTGGGTGTTGTCGGTGAGTGTCATGGGTTTAGTGGTGTGGTGGTGTAAGAGTGGTGGGTTTGGGTGTGTGTGTGTGTGTGTGTTTGTGGGTTTGTGTGTGTGTGTGTGTGAGAGTGTCGTGGGTTTGGTGTGAGTGTGTGTGTGTGTGAGAGTGTGTGTGTGTGCGAGTGAGTGTGGTGTGTGTGAGTGTGTGTGTGTGGGAGAGAGATAGTGAGTGTGAGAGAGAGTGTGTGTGAGTGTGGGTGTGTGTGAGAGTGTGTGTGGGTGAGAGAGTGTGGGTTTGT
>JADLZN010004448.1:55000-72500 GCA_018155175.1 Sinocyclocheilus anophthalmus
ACACTCTCTTCACACACAACCCCACACACACACACACTCATCGCACTAATAAACTCTCTTCAGCTCACACTCTCAAACAAGCACGTGAACCAAATAACACACACACACTCCTCAACACTCATCACGCTCTAAACACTCATCACGATTCACACACGCACTTCACACTCTATCACACACGCACTCACAACTTCATCACGCACTCGCACTTCACAAACGCACCGCACACACACACACCACCCACTCACTCACACACTCACTCACTCACGCACTCACTCACGCTCTCACACATGCACTCACTCACTCTCGCACACACTCACACACACACACTCACAAACACTCCGCACGCACGACACGCACTCACTAACAAACGCACGCCATCTCGCACACACTCACTATCGCAAACTCACACTCTCGCACCACACACGCAATCACACTCTCGCACCCCACTCCTCACACACACACAGCATGCACTCGAACTAAACAGCACACACACAGTCACTCACACACAGTCACTCACACACTCACTCACACGCACTCACACTCACTCACCCACACTCACACACTCGTCTCATCACACACGACACACACACACACACTCAGCACACAACAATCAATCACACACCACTCTCGCACACCCATACACACACACTCACAGCACTCTGCACAAACACACACGAAACGCACAACATCATCGCACCACACGCCTTCTCCATGACACCACACACCCACACTCACACTCACTCACTCACACAAACACACACACACGCACACACACTCTCTCTCACTCACTCACACACACACAAACAAACAAACACCACTAACACGCCCTCTCACTCACACACACGCACCTCCAGTCAATCACTCACCGTCAAACACCGCAGCACAGTCACTCACTCACACTCACCCACATCACACTCAGCACGGCATCTCACTCAAGGCACTTCACTCACGCACTCTAACTCACACACAGCACCAACTACTACTCCGACACACTCACCACTCACGACAATCGCCATCACCACCACTCTCACACACACAAACACACATCTCACACTCATCATGGAGTTCCGTGTCTGTACTGAGCAACAGATTCAGAGTGAGCTGCGGTGTGAGTTGGAGTGACGTGTGAGTGGTGAGTGTGGAGTGCGTGTGAGGTGTGGTGCTGTGGTGTGAGGCTGTGTGTGTGAGGCGTGGTGTGGATCGTGGTGTGGGTGAGTGCGTGTGGTGTGCGTGTGTGTGAGTGCGTGTGTGTGAGTGAGAGTGTGTGTGTGTGTGTGTGTTTGTGTGAGTGTGTGAGTGTGAGTGTGAGTGAGTGACTGTGAGTGCGTGTGTGTGAGTGAGAGAGAGAGAGAATGTGTGTGTGAGAGAGTGAGTGTGTGTGGGTGTGTGTGTGAGAGTGAGTGAGGAGTGTGAGTGTGTGTGTGTGTGCGTGGGTGAAGTGAGAGGGTGTCGTTTGTGTGAGTGTGAGTGTGGTGGGTGTGCGTGGTGTGGTGATGGAGTGGTGTGTGAAGTGAGTAGTGTGTGAGTGATGGTGTGCGTGCGTGATGTGAGTGTGTGCTGTGGGGAGTGGTGAGGGACTTCGTGCGTGTGTGAGTGGGTGAGTGTGAGGAGTGTGAGTCGTGGGAGTGTGTGTGAGGTGAGTGAGTGTAGTGCTGTGGTGTGCGTGTGTGAGTGCGTGCTTGCGTGAGTGTGTGAGTGTGTGCGTGTCGAGTGTGTGTGTGAGTGCGTGTGTGAGTGCGAGAGTGTGAGTGCGAGAGTGTGAGTGTGTGCGTGAGTGTGTGTGTGTGTGTGTGTGTGAGTGTGTGAGTGTGTGTGTGTGTGTGAGATGCGTTTATTGATGGATATTGATTGTAGTACAGTTGCATCCACAGGTTATGTGGTAAAATATTAGAAAACAGATGCCGTATAAACAGCCGCTCAAACACCTGAACCACAGCAGAATAAATCCTCATGCATTTGCAGAAATGACTTAATTTTCTGCAGTCCATTTGCAGATTGCATATATAAATGAAAGTGTTTCCAAATGAAATTGCCTTCATGTTGCATTATGTCATTAATTTGGCTTCTGTTCACTAGATTTTAATTTTGCTTTTATGTTTATACACTTTTTAATTTTGATATGCTTCAAGCTACTTTTGACTTTGTTTTATGAATGTTTTTGTCATGCATTGTCACTTTACACATTGTTTTTTTCATTTTATGCTTGCTTTTTTCATTAGACGCATTTCAGTATTAAATTAAAAGGCCCTCGGTGGACAAATGCCTCCCTGGACGCTGGTGGACAAGGTAAATATTGAGTCTTTCTCCCTGATTCTCCGGTCAGACGTCACGCTTTCTTATCCTAACAGGTGCTTTGCTTTTAGCTTTGCCATGCTATGCTGATATTTATTATTGATATGACAAAGTTTATGTTTGATGTTGGTCCAGAGCAGAACACACAGACATCAGACGTGTGTGTGATCCTGAGAGACGTAACCTCAGCCTGAAGTCCAGCGCTAATGGCTTTAATCACGTCTGGATGCGTCTCAGCAGGGAACGCGGGGTCCTGCGAGACGCGATGATTCAGTCCTGCATCTCAGATGCGTTCATCCATCAGAGACATCTGAGATCACGTGATAAATGTGTGTCGAGATCCATCTGGATAATTATGGCCATTTCAAAAATTACAATTCACCTCCTAAGAATCAGGTTTTTAGAAAAGACACACTCTTTTGCACTTGTGCTCTTGTTCGTGAAGATGAGACGCTCAGATCTTCATGTCGCTCAGCACTGTATGATCGTGGGATTGCAGCAGTCTATTAAAATCACTCGCAGTCTAAAATGCTCTAATGCTCATTCAATTAAAGCATTGTAATCATACGTCCAGATGCCTGATGGGAGGTTACGCTGGGGCTCTGTAGCATCAGACACGTGTCTTCCTCCAGCGCTGAACCAATGCACTCGCAAAACTGCATTTCTCTCAAGCTTGTTTCCTAATCTAGCTGTCTGATAAACGTGGCACTGTGGATAATTGCTTCTGTTCCTCTGATGCATAAAACGAACTGATCCGTTGCTCTGGATCGTGTGTCAGTTGGTCAGAACATGTTGTTTCTACACAAGCTTAGCTCCAGTGGTCACTCTTCTGTGGAGACCGCTCGCCGACCGCTAAAATAGGAGTTGGAGCTTTGCGGGCTTTGTTTGAGTTCAACTTGCATATCTTTCAATTTTGAGTTTTTTTTTCTTGCAATTCTGACTTTTTCCTCAGAATCCTGAGTTGATATCTCACAATTTATTTTTTCCCCCATCATGGATTAGAAATGGTAGCTGTGACTTTTTCTCTCACACTTTTGACTTTGTTCTCACAATTGTGAGTTTATATCTCACAATATGACTTTATATCTCTTATTATGAGAAAAACTAATGCTTAACTAAACGGGCTTCAGTAGTTAACTCTATTTCAGCTTAAATGGATCATTCACCCAACACTAAAAATTCACTGACTTCCACCCGCATGGAAACAAAGTGTTATGGAAGTCCAGTGTGTGTCTGTAGAGAGCTAACTGGATGATGACCGTCACTGATCATCAAGACTGACTTTAAGCTGTAAAAACGACTCTGTTGTTGTCTTCTTGCATTATTGACAAACTATTTTCCTGTTTAACATTCTAAAGCTGCTGTGACACAACCACTATTGTATAAAGTGCTATACAAATAAAGGTGCCTTGACTTGAGTGTCTCCGGTGAGGGTGTTGGGTTTACTGATGTGTTTTGTGTTTTCGGTCTCCAGGTTTAGAAGAACGAAGAGGCTGATCAGGGATCAAGCAGTATGGAACCAAACCAGGAGGAAAACGCCACAAGGCCGGCCACCAAGATCCAGCCTAGGCTTCCGTGACGACTCACCCGAAAAGATGAATGACGAGAGAACGACGGGAGCACACGCCGGCTCCCGGACGATCCGCCGAGGAAAGAGGATGCGATTCTCCTCCATCGGAGGAGAAACCTGCCGATGTTTCCATGGAAACAGCAGAGGAGAGCAAACCGGCCGAGCAGCCCAACTCACCTGCCGCAGAAGCCCCGCCCACCACTGCCACTGACGCCGCCCCCTCAGACACGCCCACTAAGAATGAGGCTCAAGGAGCAGCTCCAGTGTCGGAGAACCCCACTGACGACATAAACGCACAGGAGGAGGAGGAAGCCAACGAGCCGATGGTGCCTGTGACGCCCTGAGATGCCGAAACAGACCAAATAGACAAAAAAGGTGCGTCAGAAAAAGAGTTTGAGCTCTGAAATCATCAGTGTGAGTGTGGAGGGTATAAAACTACATCTGAAACAGCAAGCCTACTAGACTATATCAACCGGAGGTTCAGTTGGTTAGTTTGATCAGTTTAACCCCTGCTGCTAGTTTCTTTTAACTACATGCTTTCTCCATCGAGTAGACGTCTATTCTGAAGTCTAAACTACTTGTGACTCCAACTTGCACCAAAAAATAAAGGTTTCTTTATTGGCATTGATGGTTCCATGAAGAACCTTTAACAATCGTGTAAACCTTCCATTGCACAAAAGGTTCTTTATAGCGGAAAAAGTGTTCTTTAGATTAGTAAAATGCTCTTCACACTGAGGAAAAGAACAGTCACAGGTGGTTTGGGAACCAACATGGTTCTTCTATGGCATCAATGGGAAAACGGCCTTTTGGAAACTTTATTTTTAAAAGTGTAATGCTCCTTGGTTCTTCAAAGAAGCGTTCAGTCAACAGTTGTCTTTTCAAAAATCTAAAGAGCTTTTTTCCTCTATAAAAGCAGATTTATAGTGATTTTCACGTTTATCAACAACATTTACCAAAAGTGTGTGAGATATGGGGAAAAGGACACGTATATTTTACAACCCACACTAATATCACTTCATAGATAATTTGGCAAGAAGTATTTTAGATACCTCATACATGCCCGGGTCAAAATGACCCAAAGTTTTTAGTAAAGGAACACATTTGAAACAAAATGTCAAACGTTTTGTGTTCGGGTCATTTTGGACTCAGAAGAGAAAAATACAAATTTGTCATATTTTTAGTAAAGGAACAAAATGTATGCATCTCTTCTGCTTCAAAACAGACCCGAATGCGTCACGAGGGTGTTATAAGAGAGTAGTTGAGTGAGCAACAATATACACATGCATATAAAACTAGAAGCTTGACAGAAAACTGTGCGAGCCGCAGTGCTTCTGTAGCGGACGGTTTGCAAGCGTGTCTGGAAGTGAAGCGGTTTCTTCTGGTGTTTGCAGAGGCTGTCGACGACTCCAAACCAGCAGAGGACGCCGGCAAAGAGGAGCACGTTTAACATCGACCAGTGAAATGTGCAAGCATAAGTAACCGACAGACTGCTCTTGATGATGAAGACGGTCTGTCTTTATGTTTGTCCTCTCTGTTCTGCTGTGTGGAGGGAGTTTTCCAGCGCGGCTCGATCTCTGCATCCATCCGTCTGGAGCTCATCGCATGAGAACCCTTCCTCCAGAGACGAGAACCCAGCTAATACATGTGGCTTCTTTTACTGTCCTTGGTGTCGTTATGAGCGCTTCATTGGAGATATTGCTGCACTGATGTTAAAAATCGAGAAAATCCAACAAAAAGAAAAAGCGCCAGGCTTTCTGTTCAAGTGCGTTTGAATCTGAGTAAAATCGTGGAAAATGGTTTCGTCTGTTTTCAAAATAAAGAAATGTGCCAATTATGTTCAGGACGTGCGTCGTTCTTTCAGCCTGCTCTCGTGAAGAGCTGCTCTGATGAGTAATTACTCACGTGCAGGATCACCAGATCAACATGCATCACAACCTGTGAGAGCAGAATAGTGCAGATGTTGAAATGAACAGTCACTGTGAAGACCTGAGTTCAGAAGATATTCAGTGTGAACGTGAAACAATAAAGCCAGACTGCGATTACTTTATTAGCTGCAGT
This sequence comes from Sinocyclocheilus anophthalmus, assembly GCA_018155175.1. Lineage (NCBI taxonomy): Eukaryota > Metazoa > Chordata > Actinopteri > Cypriniformes > Cyprinidae > Sinocyclocheilus > Sinocyclocheilus anophthalmus. The sequence continues at coordinate 60,921 of JADLZN010004448.1, forward strand.
ATATCATAACGTCTGCGTAAGCAGAGATAATATTAGATAAACTACAGAATTAATTCTCCAGCAGAATATCCACAACACAGCTGTCAGAAACAACATCCGTTATATAATACATTACCTATTAAATGACTGTCAAATTAACATGCCATTATTAATTACAGGGCAAAAGTCTGCATTTATCAGTTTTCCCATAAATCATTAACCTACAAATTCATATTTCACTCCTCTATATATATATATGGTAAGGTAAACAATCCAAAATCACATTAACTCTAATTTTACGGTTTGAAGTTGATTTAATGCAAAAAGCTTTTTTTTAAATTGATTTATTTTTTTAAATACAAAATTATTTTTGGGGGGTGTGTGAGATGTTTATGTATAAAATGTATAAAATTCAAGTATTTTAAAGTGTGTTTGTAGGCATTTATGCATATGAGTGCACTTGTAAAGACTTATTAAAAAACCTTTTAATCATTCTATGAAATGACTTCTGAGATCTGTGGAGAAATTCATGACGTGTCTGAAAAATAAAGAGACTCTTAGTTTCAAATAGACTAAAAAAACACAATAAAAGCCATTTAAAGGGAGATCTAACAATCTTTATATTCATTTATTTGCATGATACATGATTAGAGTTCATAAGCCTCGTTTTCTCACCAAAAATTACAATCTTTTTTCCTTAAACCAACTTCCAAATACATCAAATTCAAATGACTTTCCATTTTAAACACTTCATGAGCTCTTTACAGTGCAGAAGGGTTTAAAAAATGACTGCGGTAATTTTAGAGTAAATAAACACAGTTAGAAAATGTTCATTGCTTTTCATGAAGATGTCAGTCGAACGAGCCGGAAATCCCTTTCTAGAGACTTCGGCGTCCCGTAGCAAAAGAGGATCGACAAAAACACGAAGTCCAGTTTTCTTGTCATGCGACAGAGAGCATCAGGAGTAAAACACACTCACACACACACACTCACTCACTCACACACACACACACACACACACACTCACTCACTCACTCACTCACTCACTCACTCACATACACACACACATCACTCACTAACATACCACACACACACACACACACTCACTCACCTATCACTCACCCCATACACCAACAACTCACTCCTCAATCACACTCACTCACACACACACTCACTCAGTCAGTCAAACACACACACTCACTCACATACACACACAAAAACTCACATACACACACAAAAACACACTCACACTCACACACACACACACACACACACACTCACTCACTCACACACACACACTCACACACTTCACACACTCTCACACTCACACACACCACACACACACACACTCAGTCACTCACTCCCAAGACAAATACCCACACACCACTCTCACCTTCACTCACTCAATCACTCACTCACACGCAGTCACTCACTCCACCGAACACACACACCACACACCAACACACAAACACACTCACACTCACACTCTCACACTCACACACACACACACACACACACTCAGTAACACACACATACACAACACACACAACACACACTCACTCACACACACACTCACTCATACACTCACTCAACATACACACACACCTCACTCACTCACTCCACAAACACACCACACCACTCACTCATCACTACACACACACACAACTACTCAATCACATACACACACAACACACCCGCATCACTCAAACACACACTCACTCACTTCACTCCCTCACATACAACCCACACCCTCACTCACTCCCCTACACCCCCCTCAATCACACTCTCACACCTCACACACACACCACACACAAACTCGTCTAGTCACTCACTCAACATACACATACACAAACACCACACTCACACTCTCACTCAATCACTCACTCACTCACACACACACTCACTCACTCACTCACATACACACACACACTCACTCACTCACATACACACACTCACACTGCCAAACTCTCACACGCACACAACACACACTCATGCACAATCAGACTCACACACACTCACGCACACTCACACACACACTCACTCACACACACTCACTCACTCACTCACACACACACTCACTCACTCACTCACTCACTCACTCACTCACACACACACACACACACTCACACACTCACACACACACACTCACACACAAACAAACACGCTCATGCTCACACACACACTTTCACACAAACAAACACTCTCTCACACACACACAAACATGCTCACACTCTCACTCACACACACTCTCACACACTAAACATGGTGAAATTAAAGTCAGCTGATCCTCATTGAGTGTAACTGTTAAACACACACACTGCAGTGAAGCTGCATTCAGATAGAAAACACACGAGTCCTGATCCGGACTTCAGGACGCTTGACTTTGGATCGGATCAAACCCAAATAACGGTGTTCATGGCACGAGCGAGAGCTGCTGCGGACTACAGGAGACACACGACTAGCCCTTAAAAACCAGCCGCCGAGCCACACGCGGGTTCATCCAGTCAAGGCATCAGAGCTCACACGCTGAAAGCCTATTGGCTGAGAGAGCTGTCAATCAAAGGGCTGAAGAGCTCAGGAGGGATTCATAATACTTTTGAAATGTCTTTAATATATGAATGCGTACACACAACCTGCTCTTTGAGAACTTCAAAAGAAATAAACGGGTAAAAAAGAAAATCAGGGACAGACGCTTCACAAAATCAGCGACAAAGAAAACGAACGCGTGTGCGCGTGGATTCAGTGTGTTTGTAAATCATCTCTAAAATGGCTTGTTATCGTTTTCTGTAATCGTTTGGCAGTCAGTGGATTCAGCTCATCTCTGTCCAACTACTATTATAATAACTAACGAACAGAAATCAGTCTCTATAAATAAGAATAGTAGTGCAGCGCTACAAAGGTAAATCTAGTTTTAGAACGAGATATTTAAATATTTGTATTAAAAATCTTTGTTTAGTATCTAATTTCAGTTTGTTACAGGAAGCATCAAAGCGCCACCGCAGATAACTAACTACTTATGAAGAGACCTGAACCGAAGATTCGTTTCGTCTCCATGTGAGGACATTCGATTCAAAAGAATATTTACAGACGACAGACGCGACGGGATGAGCAGCGGATCGAAGCCAAGCATTCATTGGTGTCGTACAATTCAGAGTTCATATGATTTCACAGACACGTAGAAGACGAGGGTCACGCGTGTTTTTGGACTAATCTCACACGTTTTAACACGGTAAAAATCATTCCACAGCATTCTACAGGTTTCCCTCCAGAAGAATTGTTTTTCACAATAATCCAGGTTTTCACAGGAGCCCTGAAGAAACACCTGCAGATCCGCCTGGTGTGGGAGGGGTTTAACATCAAGTGGGTGGGGTTACACATGTGGGAGGGGTTTAGCATCAAGTGGGTAGGGCTACACATGTGGGAGGGGTTTAGCATCAAGTGGGTGGGGCTACACATGTGGGAGGGGTTTAGCATCAAGTGGGAGGGGTTCAGCATCAAGTGGGTAGGGCTACACATGTGGGAGGGGTTTAGCATCAAGTGGGTGGGGCTACACATGTGGGAGGGGTTTAGCATCAAGTGGGAGGGGTTCAGCATCAAGTGGGTAGGGCTACACATGTGGGAGGGGTTTAGCATCAAGTGGGTGGGGCTACACATGTGGGAGGGGTTTAGCATCAAGTGGGTGGGGCTACACATGTGGGAGGGGTTTAGCATCAAGTGGGAGGGGTTCAGCATCAAGTGGGTAGGGCTACACATGTGGGAGGGGGTTAGCATCAAGTGGGTGGGGCTACACATGTGGGAGGGGTTTACGGGGGTGGGTCTGTTCTGCCTCTGTGAACAGATTCTCTGATCGATCATCACAAACACTGACTGTCGTGAGTGTCTCGAACATCGCATGATTGTTCTGATCTCAGAGAATCTTCATGAACGACGTAGCAGCAGCCTGAAGATTCAGCAGAAAATACTGTGTTTCAGTCCCTTCTGCTAGTCATTAGTCCTAAACCACATCTAAATGACCTTACGTGATTCTAGCGCTCCTTCATTAGTTTAAATTAGGCAGATTCCGGAACAGGCTGCAGGGTATTATGGGAAAACACAATGAAATGAACCATTTTTCTAGATGATTTCGCTCTGGGTTTCTGTGGTAAATCACACACATGCACTCAGACTGTCGGACAGACGGGCATCACTGGAATTAAGTGCTTGAACCGGTTAAACGGCAATATTCTTGTCTTAAAAAGAGCACCACCTTTCTTTTCTCCATGTCATATTTTTTCCTGATAATAAGACGGTTGTCCTGCCGGGGCGTAACGGTGAGCGTGGATGGACGGATGGAAACCGTCTGAGACGATCGATCACATTCAGAGCGTCTGCGATGAACATTAACACTTCAGAAGAGCTGAGAGAACAGACAGGAGGAGGAGCCAGAATGATTGACAGACGCAGCCTGAGGCGTTGATGTCCCGCCCAGTGCCAGGTTCTGAGAGAGAGAGAGAGAGAGAGAGGGGGAGTCGGTTAGCTGTACATGTTGGTAAACTGCGCCATCTGCTGGTCAACATGCTGAACTATATCCGTGCGTGTGTATGTGAGTTTGAGAGTGTGTGTGTGTGTTTGAGAGAGTGTGTGTGTGTGTATGTGAGTGTGTGTGAGAGAGAGTGAGTGTGTCTACGTGTGTGTGTTTGATTCTCACTGTAGAGGAACACGCTGGCGTTGTGGATTCCCAGTCTGTTGGTGGCGACACACGTGTAGTTTCCGTAATCGTTCTCTGTGACGTTAGCGACCACCAGCAGCGTGCGAGAGCCGCTGGTCTGAATACTGACGCTCTGAGAGCTGGACAGTCTGATAAACACACACACAAACACTGACAACACATTCAAATGGTTTGGCTAAAAAAAATAAAGTTACTGGATTTTTCTTCAAATGTGAAATGTGGAAGTATTTTCTTGGACTAAACATATATGGAGGGCAAAATATATTTACATGCTTCAAAACTATATTTATCTATTTAAAATATATTTTTTAAACTATAAAAAATTGCCAAATATTTTGATATATATATATATATTATTGAAACTTATATTAAAAAAACATTAGAAATGATATAGATTTTTTTCTGTGATGGGGATGCATTATTACTGACGTACCGCCAGAGAGGAAATGATATTGAGAACAGAGGTTAGAGAAATGTTAGCAGAATGTTAGCTAAAAGTTAGGGGAATGATCTGCAAACTAAAAAGAACATTCTATTTGTATTACATTCTATTTGCATTCTATCGTGCATGTTTTGGGAACGTTCTGGGAATAATCTGTGTTCTCTGGGTGACTGACCTGCGCTCGTCTCTGTACCACTCAAACTCAGGCTGAGGAACCGCAGACGCCTCGCAGTGCAGGACTCCAGCCTGTCCCACCGGCGTCTCGGAGCTCCGCACCTCCTTAATGTATGGCGGGTCTGTGGAGACACACACAGTCTGATCTCTCACAGTCTGATCTCACACACAGTCTGATCTCACACAGTCTGATCTCACACACAGTCTGATCTCACACACAGTCTGATCTCACAAACACAGTCTGATCTCTCACACAGTCTGATCTAACACAGTCTGATCTAACACACAGTCTGATCTCATAAACAGTCTGATCTCACACACGTCAGTCTGATCTCACACACAGTCTGATCTCATAAACAGTCTGATCTCACACACATCAGTCTGATCTCACACACATCAGTCTGATCTCACACACATCAGTCTGATCTCACACACATCAGTCTGATCTCACACACATCAGTCTGATCTCACACAGTCTGATTTCATAAACAGTCTGATCTCACACACGTCAGTCTGATCTCACACACAGTCTGATCTCACAAACAGTCTGATCTCACACACGTCAGTCTGATCTCACACACAGTCTGATCTCATAAACAGTCTGATCTCACACACATCAGTCTGATCTCACACACATCAGTCTGATCTCACACACATCAGTCTGATCTCACACACAGTCTGATCTCATAAACAGTCTGATCTCACACGCAGTCTGATCTCACACACAGTCTGATCTCACACACGTCAGTCTGATCTCACACAGTCTGATCTCACACACGTCAATCTGATCTCACACGCAGTCTGATCTCTCACGCAGTCTGATCTCACACACAGTCTTATCTAACACAGACAGGATGAAAAACTCGGTCTGATCTCAAACATCTACTCACAGTTAACCACCACGCTGACATATTTGACATCAGGAGTGGAGACGTCATTGCTCGCTTTACACTCGTAACGTCCGGCCTGAGATCGAATGATCCCAGAGATCTCCAGATACTCGCCCACGTCCAGAGCCTCAGCTGAGAAACCACACCCCACCACACACACACAACACATCATCATCATCATCATCATCGTCCAGCAGAGGGCGCATGTAATGCTGTTCAGACACATGCATCACATCAGTAACCTCAACACTAACATCATATATAATAAAATATCATAATATTCCAGCAGCATCAACAAACCAGATCTGATCAAACAGAATCACACTAATAAACCATAACAGCTGCTGAGATTGAGCTGATGATACAGAACATGAGCAACAGATTCAGAACATCAGACCGCCAGGAGCTTCAGTGATCTGATCATGTTCACCATTAATTAAATCAATATCTCACACAACACAGCCACACACAACCACACACACACACTAGAGAGATATGGTCAGGCGTTCTAATCAGCTTGAAAATAGCGTTTCAGAACATAAGTGAGTGGGAGGGGGGGGGGTGCATTTGCTATATTATGTTTATCTATGAGCATCATTTACCACAGTGAGGCACAATGCATTTATTGAATACTAATTTGTGTAAAAGCCCACACGAAAATTGGCAAAAGTTCAGCAGAATCCTAAAGATCCACCACACACACACCATTACACCCTAATTACACACACACACACACACACACACACACACACACAACACTAAACACACACACACACACAGACACTCACACACACACACACACACACACACAACACACAGACCCAAGCACACACACACACACACACTCACACACACACACACACACACGGTTTGTTTTTATGGTTTATGGGGACTCTCCATAGGCGTAATGGTTTTTATACTGTACAGACCGTATATTCTATTGCACTACACCAAACCTACCCCTAAACCTACCCCCTACAGGAAACTTTCTGCATTTTTACAATATAAAAAAAACTAATTCTGTATGATTTATAAGCTTTTGAATTACGGGGACACTGAAAAATGTCCTCATAAATCACCTTCTCATTGTAATACCTGTCATAACAATGTAATACACATGGTCCTATAAACCACATAAACATAAACATGCACACACACACACTCACACACACACACACACACACACCTGTGATCTGATTGCTTAAATGCATCCTTTAATACTCGTTCTTCCTTGCGCAGTGTTAATGAGCAGATAATGATCAGTTAATGAGCAGGATGAACATAGAAGAGATGATGAGATCTGACGTCTGACACACAGGAAATCTTACAAACAACCCATGTGTAAAAACACAATAATCACACGTACAGTAACACATGTGCTGTGTGTGTGTGTGTGTGTGTGTGTGTGTACTTATTTTGACTACACTTGTGTGGATCAAATTTCCTCACTTATATTGTGAAACACTTTACGAACCCACTAGAGAGACATTTTCCTGCTCCTCACTAGTGGAAAAAGGCTTATAAATCTGCTGAAGATGTTGTGATGTAAATCTAGTGTTCTGCAGATAATGGGTAAGTTGATAGAAAATCAGTGGAAGTCTATGCAATGTCCTCACTAAGATAGCCAAAGGAATGTGTGCGTGTGTGTGTGAGAGAGAGAGTGTGTGTGTGTGTGTGTGTTTTTTTTTTGTGTGTGTGTGTGTGTGTGAGAGACGTGTGTGTGTGTGTGAGAGAGAGAGAGAGAGAGAGAGAGAGAGGGTGTGTGCCGTGTGTAGAGAGAGAGAGAGAGGGTGTTGTGCCTGTGTGGTGTGTGTGTGAGAGAGAGGAGAAGAGATGGAGAGGAGGGAGAGGGTGTGTGCCTGTGGGTGTTGAGACGAGAGAGAGAGAGGGAGAGAGAGAACGAGAGAGAGGTCCCCTGTTGTGCCCTTGTGTGAGAGAGAGAGTGTTTGGGTGTGTGTGTCGTGTGAAGAGAGAGAGGAGAGATGCGAGTGTGGACTGTGAGAGACGAGAGAGAAGATGGGACCAGAGAGAGAGAGGAGAGAGAGGGGTGTGCCTGTGGTGTGTGTGTGTGAGAGCAGAGTGTCGTCGTGTGTTGGAGAGACGAGAGTGTGTGGTCCTGTGCGTGTGGAGAGGAGAGAGCGTTGGGTGCATGTGTGTGTGTGTGAGGAGGGAAGCGAGAGGAGGACCGAGAGAGAGAGAGGAGGGTGTGGCCTGTGCGGCCCTCGGGTGTGTGAGAGAGAGTGTGTGTGTGTGTGTGTGTGAGAGAGAGACTGTGTGTGTGTGAGAGAGAGAATGAGAGTGTGTGTGTGTGTGTGTGGAGGTGGAGAGAGTGGTGCCGTGTGTGTGTGTGAGAGAGAGAGTGGGGGTGTGTGTTGAGAGAGAGAGAGGAGCGAGAAGAGAGAGTGGTGTGAGAGAGCGTGTGTGTCGTGGTGAGGAGAGAGCAGGTGTGTCTGTGTGTGTGTGAGAGAAAGAGTGTGGGCCTGTGTGTGTGTGTGAGAGAGAGAGAGTGTGGGTGAGAGAGAGAGAGAGAGAGACGAGAGGGTGTGTGCCTGTGTCTGTGGTGTGTGATGAGGAGAGGGTGTGGTGTGGCGGTGTGTAGAGAGAGACTGAGTTGTGTGTGTGAGAGAGAGAGAGTGTGTTTGTGTGTGTGTGTGTGGGAGAGTGTGGGTGTGTGTGTGAGAGAGAGAGAGAGAGAGAGAGGTTATTGGTTTGGAGAGAGAGAGACGGAGATGACTGAGAGAGAGAGACGGAGAGGGTGTGTGCTGGTGTGTGTGTGTGAGAGAGAGAGAGGAGCGAGAGAGAGGAGAGAGGGTGTGTGACCTGTGTGTGTGTGGTGAGAGCGAGAGAGAGGTGTTGCCGTGTGTGTTGTTGAGCGAGCGAGAGCGGGAGAGATGACGATGAGAGAGAGAGAGAGGAGAGGAGGCGGGTGCCTGTGTGTGTGTGTGAGAGAGAGAGTCCCTTGAGAGGGAGAGTGTGTGTGTGTGAGAGAGAGAAAGATAGAGAGAGCGAGAGAGAGAGTGTGTGTGTGTGTGTGTTTGTGTGTGTGTGAGAGAGAGAGAGGGTGTGTGCTGTGTGTGTGTGTGAGAGAGAGAGTGAGAGAGAGAGAGAGAGGGTGTGAGAGAGTGTGTGTGTGTGTGGAGAGAGAGAGAGAGAGAGAGCAGGGGTGTGAATAACATAGCTGGGGACGTTGAAGGCTCGTTCCACAGTCACATGACGCATGACGTCTCCTCCGATTAGCCTTTTTCACACTTCCGTGTTTCTGGCTTCCGGATTGGTGCTTGCAGGGTAAAAGTTTTTCCGGTGACAATTGCGGCCGTACTTAACAAGAATGAGTTCGAGAATCAAAGTCTTTTTATACAAATTAGAGATTGTGAAAACGCTTGAACTGCCGGTACTTTACTCCACAAAGCGCAAACATTTCACAATTAACTGTTTGGTCATCAGATACAAGTTTGTTTAAATCTAAATGGTGGCAATTATAATTCAGTTAGTTTTGCCGTTCTGTCCGTTTGGTGATGGCTGTGCATTATGACTCTCCACGTGAATTTTTCGCTAATTATTATTATTAAAGTAATATGTTCTACTTGCTCTCCTTTGCATTATTAAAGTGATGGTTTAAATGTACGTTGTATAATGTGCCCTGGGAAATAAATATTAAATATTTAATGTATTCTTGGAAAAAATGTGCATCTGGACATAAATATTGTCATTTTTAAGTAATTTATCATGTGGGATTTTTTTTCCCCCAAGGAATGACGGAGTAGTGTAGATTGAGATAATACGCTCAAATGTACCGGAGATCAAAGACTATATAAAAAGGGATGCTATATTGAGCACATTATCTCACGATTCAGCGGTCTGAGGGGCCTTATAAGTTACTAACAAGTCAAATGTTATTTCTTTGTAGATTATACATCAACAACTTGGAAAACAGACAAAACAGAAAATGTAAGAAGCATTATTTGAGAAAAGGGCATACTAATATAATCGGCGCAGACCTGTAACGAAACTAACTTTACCCTGCGCTGATATAATTTTGATTTTGTGGAAAAAGGCTAATTGAGCCGCTCAGTGCTGGTTTAGAGCTGGTTTAATATTACAGCAAACACTGATAACACTTGATTAATGTTCCAGCTGTTAAAAGGCCTCTGTCTCCGACCTCTCTGTGAACTTCTGTGGAAAAGAGGATCTCAACCATACAGCAATTCGATCCACACACAACACCACACCCACACAAAACAGTCTCTGCGCACTATAACACACACAAAAACACACACACAAAACACACACACAACACACACACACACCACACACACACAAAACACACACACACACACACACACTACATCACACACACTACATCACACACACACACACACACACACCACAACACAAACACACACACACACACACACACACACACCCACACACACGCACACATGCACACACACACACACACACACAACGGCTGGTCAATACTTTAAACAGCATTCAGCTCTTTTCAGTAAATGTGGCTCCCAGCACGTCTGCAGCAGTCAATGAGAAACATCTTCAGGACAACAGATACACTGTGAACATGAAACCACTGATCCACACACACACACACACACACTACACACACAGTCCTCTCACACACACACACACAAACACACACTACACTACACACACACAGACAGACACTACACACACACACACACACAACACAAAACACACACACACACACGTGTATATACACACACACACACACACGCATACAAACACACACACACACACACATACACACACTCAGGACACACACACCGACACAACCAAACACACACACACACTAACCACACACACACACACACACAGTCTCCCACACACACACACACACACACCACACACACTCAGACACACACTAACACACACACACAAACACACACACACACAGTCTCTCACCCACACAAACACAAACACATGCTCTCGCTGAAACTCTTCGACTTTCCTGTCTGACAGAAAGACGAACATGCCTGACATAATCCCAGGTCAGAGGTTGAGGTTCCTCTGTGAGTCTGAAGGACCTGCGGACACTGAACAACACCGATCGCTCAGACCTGGACAGAACCTCACAATAAGAGTCGGCAGGGGTGTGTGGTTTTGGGACGTGGTGAACAACACACATGATCTGCAGCACACAGGGGGTAATAGGAGATTTTCCAGCAGCTGATTGCTGTCTCTCACCCTGACTGGTGAGCATTCCAGGTGACGGAGGGATCTGGCCTCCCAACTGGACAAAAACGTCCAACGTCACGTTACTGCCCTCGTCACAGTGATTGTCGTCCCGAAACTTATAGATGACTGGAGGAACTGAGAGAGAAAAACAGAGCAGAACGACATGAGCGATGGAT
>JADLZN010004448.1:77500-80000 GCA_018155175.1 Sinocyclocheilus anophthalmus
AACAGCATCATGTACAGTATGTATGCATAGTTTAATACACACAAGCAACAGTGCCCCTCCTTAAAAAACACTCTAGATTCAAACGGCAACCGTTTTCGCCATTCGAATTCGGGCACCCGATTTTCTAATTTAAATTCGACAAATGATTTTTGAACACCTTCAATATTTTTTGACAGCCTTACTGACGACAGACACACAGCGACTCGCTGGACTGAGAAACAGCTGAAATCAGTGCGGCTACACTCGTGCTAAATCAACACGCGCACCATCTAGTGTTCAGCACTAACTAACTAGCAGCATATGATATGACTATATTAGATCTGCCATCACAGAGATCATTAGTATCACGCTAAACCGCCAAGTTTAAACTTTTATTGATTTTGCTCACACACTGTTCTGACCGTTTTTCGTGCCTTATTGTGCTTCAAATTGAACTAGAGCTGCACGCTAAACCGTATTTTAATTATGATCACGATTTCTGCTTCTCGATTTATTAAGCATAATCATCTGTGATATTCATCAATCCTAAATATGTTTCATTTTAATTTGGCATTTGCATTATCTCGCATCGGTAATGAGCCTCCAGAAGCTTACATGGTTGCGGTTGCCAGATGTTACGTCAGTTAAATCAGAGCTTTTCTTTTAAATCAATACATTTTCTGCCCAGTGTTTTCTTAATAATCTCAACCTGCCAACCATTTGCACATGATCTCTCTACATGACAGAAAACACGCTGATGAGCTGGAAATACCAGCAGAAATCTCTATTGAGATATTCTGCTAAAATACTATAAAATGTGTGTGCATCACTATACTGGATCTGTGCATTCAGTCTTAAAGTGACAGCAGCCTAATAACCTGCTGCCGTCTGTGCTTCTAATGTCAATCAAACAACAAAAGACTGAGTCCAAGATTATGCAGTGTTTCATCTTTACATTTGATTATTCAATTTCATACTTCAATGCTGCAGTAGCTGAACATTTTTACAGGTTATTTTATCTGTATCGCTCGTATATTGCATTTATTTAATAACAAAGATAAAATAATGAAATAAAATAAAGTGAAATAATATTTTGGTGATATGACCCACCTGTGCTTTGACCTGAATAGTCTGTCATTAATTTTTATGTTTTGTTCTCTTGTAGCTCTGTATGTTTCAGATAGTGAGATTATTGGCTGTGCTGCTCAGTAACTCTCAAAGGAGTCTAAAAAACCAACGTGAAAAAGAATCGTGAGAAGATTATGGATCGTGATTCTGCCTGAAAAAAATCGTGATATGATGTTTTTGCCAAATCGCCCACCCGTGCATCCAACTAATCATCACATGTGTGATCTGAAGGCGAGCGGCTGATGGAGAGCGTGGGAGGTTTCTGCAGGAGCATTAACAGATGACGAGCTGTCATTGGTCTGACGGCCTGTCAATCACACAGCGCTCACCTTGAACGATGAGATAGACCTGTGACGTCTTGGGCTGCTGTTTGGTCTGGATGGAGCAGGTATACGGACCCTCGTCGAACACATCCACCTTCTGTATCCGCAGACTGTACTCCAGCTGACCCTGAGTCACCAGCTCCACCCGCGGGTCCAGAGACCACTTATCCTCACCCGCGAAGATGATGTTCGAGCGGTTCAACCAGGCCACCTTCGACACCTTATCGTCCACATAACACCTGACAGAGAGACAGACAGCTTGGGTCATTATCACACATATCCAGACGGGTCCAGATACACTCCTGTCATCCTTTAACTAGACTTGAGCCTGTCATATGTGTGAGTGACAAACAACCTTCAGACGTCACTGCGCTGAAAAAAACTAAACAATTTTCACTCAGAAATTGCTAGTAAATTCACAAGTCAATAGAAAGAAATTACAAGTAACACACTGAGTTAAAGGAATAGTTCAGCCAAAAGCGAAAATGTGCTCATCCTCAGGCCATCCAAGATTAGGATGAGTTTGTTTCTTCATCAGATTTGACTTTTTCCTCCGGTGAAAAAGTCCATCTGCTGTTGCCTCTCGCATCAAAATCCAGCCACATATTTAGATCTGTTTTGTTCTGTGCAGATTTCTCTCCTGATTCACACCAGAACACTGACTCACTGGAGGAAGCGTTATTATGGATTATAGTTAAAGCGTCTTAATGCTGGATGTGTTTCAGCTTTTGTCTTCTCCAGATGTTCACTGATGGACTGGAGTGCTGTGGATTATTGTGATGGTTTTATCAGCTGTTTGGACTCTCATTCTGACGGCACCCATTCACTGCAGAGCACCCATTGCTGAGACACTGATGCAGTGCTACATTTCTACAAACCTGATGAAGAAACAAACTCATCCTAATCTCAGATGAACTGAGGATGAGCACATTTTCATCAAAATTACATGGTTGGCTCAACTGTTTCTTTAACTGTGAAAAACGAAATAGTATTTTCTTGTAAAACAAACTCAAACAATCTTTGTTTTTAATTTTTCAGTGTGTATTCACTGAAATCTTCAGAAATGGATG
>JADLZN010004448.1:85000-95000 GCA_018155175.1 Sinocyclocheilus anophthalmus
ATGTGTGAGATCTGAGCTGCCGTTACTACACACACCCCTCCATCACCAGCTGAACTTCACAGCGTGTGTGTTTGTGTTCACCGTCTCTAACCAATCAACACAATCCACCCGACTGCGTCTCTGTTTCATGTGAAATTATTTCAGGCAGAACAGAGCCATGATGATGAATTCTGTTGCTTTTTTTCGGTTCTTTATGTTTTTGCTGATGTTGACCTACTAGAAGGTTTGATTTTCTCTGGACCACCGACACACTGCTTTTGTCGAGGTCTCGAAGATGGTTTTCAATGTTCTTTGCTGCAGAATTGACACAAAGCACAACTTCAGAGTCTGAGATATATTCATGAGAGCTTCAATACACACACACACACACACACACTCTCACACACACACACACACACACACTCACTCACTCACTCACTCACTCACACACACTCTCACACACACACACACACACACACTCACTCTCTCCAACACACACACACACACCCTCTCCACCACACACCACAGCACCACTCACTCATTCTTTGCACTCATCACACACACACACACACACAGAACAAACACACACTCACTCTCTCACAAACACACACACACACACACACACACACACACACACACTCACGCTCTCACACACACACACACACACACACACTCTCTCTCACACACACACACACACACACACACACACACTCCTCGCTCACACACAACACACACACACACCACACACACACAAAAACACACACACTCATCTCTCTCATTCACACACAATCACAACACACCCACACTCACTTGCTCTCACACTACACACACCACACCCCCCCCTGCCCCCCCCCTCTCTCTCACACCACACACCACAACACACTACCTCTCTCACAACACACACCACACTCACTCTCTACACACACACACACACACTCACCTCTACACACACTCACTCTCCACACACACACACACACACTGCACGCTCACATCACACACACACACCAACTTTCCTCGCCCCACACACACATCACACACAGCACACACACACACCACCACACACCTCCATCTCTCTCACGACACACACACACACACACACACTACCACACACACACACACACACACACCACCCACACACACACACACACACTCCACACACACACACTCACTCTCTCTCACACACACACACACACACACACCACACCCTCACTCTCTCTCTCACACACCACACAACACACACCATCTCTACTCACTCGCTCACACACACATACACCACCTCTCTCACACACACACACACACCCACACACACCCTACTCGCTCACACACACACACACACTCACTCTCACACACACACACACACACTCACGCTCACACACACACACACACACTTACACACACACACACACTTACACACACCCACACACACACACACAGCACACACACACACGCACCCTCTCTCACACACACACACACACACAGATATTTCTCTCTCTCTCTCACACACACACCACTCTCTCACACACACACACACACACACTCACTTCTCTCACACACACACACTCTCACCACACACACCACACTCTCACCACACACACACACACACACACCCACACACACACACACACACAACCACTTGCTCTCAAACCTTCACACACATCCAGGTTTTCTCTGAGGAATGGTTTATTAATCTGATTATACATGCTAAAACATTATTTTGTTATATTATTATTTTTTAGAAGAGATCAGATGTGCTAAAACATTAGTCACATTTAAATGCAGACTCAAAACTCACCTGTTTAGCTGTGCATTTATTGAATGAGCACTGTGCGATGTCCGAACTAATTGCACTATATTATATGTATAATCGTCTTCTTAAATTCATTTTAAAACCTCTTAAATCAATTTTTTTTTTTAATAATTTTCAAAGTTTTTATATTCCTTGTTTTATTTTTGTGATTATTATTTTTTTTCTTTCTTTTCTTTTATGTAAAGCACTTTGACTTACCATTGTGTATGAAATGTGCTATATAAATAAACTTGCCTTGCCTTGCCTTGTGTGGACAGTGTGAGAAAGATTCAGCACTGACCTGCAGTTTCTCCTGTAATTACTGAACCTCCTGCAGGATTTCATCAGTAACCCTGAACCTGAAGCATGATGACGCTGATGTCACAGAGCGAGTTTCAGTCTCTTTCTCTCTGATGTTTGAGCACTTTCTGCCTAGCAGACACTCAACTACACTGTAAAATCCAATAGTTTACCTTACTTAGATTTAGTTAGTTATCTTTACTTAGTTGTTATACTTACTAGGTTTTATTAAGTTACAGCTACTTTCAAGGCAAATAAAACTATTTACTTACTGTTTTGAGTGACACTTACTTAAAATATATAAGTAGCCACAAAGGAACCAATGACAATAATAAAGCAGTGAGAGGCAGCAGTGCACTAATATGTTGCTAATGTGCAACATAACAACAGCAGAAGAAGAAAAGAAAACAAGTCTTAATAGACTTTTCACTCATTTCTTCCATGTCTGCAGTTATCTTTCACTAGTTGCATTCACTCGTTTCCCAAAGTCATCTTGAATGTTGAATTCTCAATACAACTGAAATATTTGAGAGAACATCACATAAGCTAACTTCATAAATTGATGTTGATTTTCCTAAAATGTGTTTTTTTTAACTCCCCATTATAGTGATTAGCAGTCCCTTTGGTTGGGCACTTTGAACTTGGTTTACGTTGCTATAATTATCTTCCTGTTAATGTAGTAATGCTTTATGAAGTCAGAGTTATTTGATTTCAAAAGAAGAAAAGTAACAAACAGGTTGCTTTTAGAAGGTGACCGTCTTCTAATTAAAGGATTAGTGCATTAATTGTGTGATCATTAATAAACTTTATCAAATTTATTTTTTCATAAAGACCCTGAGATGCTTTTCTTTGGGTTTATATAATTCTTAAATTCGTGTGTGGTAACATGCTGAAGTCACACACAGACTTAAACATTCAGCACGTGAACCACAACAATGGTAACAATTACATTTCATTTATTTTAATTGTAACAATAACCATTTTATTTAATTTTTGTTGTGCTGCTACTGACACAAGACGGCAAATAAAATTGTCAAATAAAATCAACAACTGTAAGACAAAGCAACTGTATAATTTATTCATGCCGCAATGCACTCTGGGAGTCAGTGAGTAGCTATACTAAGTCATGAGTAAACCTAAAGTAAAGGATCAAGTACCCCCTACAGTTCTTTTTTAGTTACTAGAACTCTCGTGTAAGTAAGCTATACTAACCAAGCATCTGTCAGTACAACATACTATTGCTATTTCACTTTACTTCGTTTTTTCAAGGCAATCGGTTTGCATGCTTTTTTTAAGTAAACCCAACTAATTAGATTTTACAGTGTATTAACACACGAGAACTCAGGAGACAAAGAGCAGCGCTGACATGCCATATGATCTCTAGATAACCTGCTGCACAAACATAAACTAAAACACTAAAACTATTACAAAACTTGTTAACTGGCCATTTAAATAAAATACTGTACAAATATAAAATGAAGCAAAAATGAAAATGGTTGCCTTCTAATAAAGGTTCTTTATCTTTCCATTGTACAAAATGATCTTTTGGGATCTCAGGAACAAACTCCTGCAAAACACCAGCGAGTCTCACAGATAAACACCACTGGTTTATCTAGTTAAAGGTGAACTGATGTTTTAACTTGTTTAGTTTACATCATTAACTCGATCCGGTCAAACGGAACGAACAGCAGCATGAATCTCCTCTTCTGTTTCTGCTGAGGTTTGTGGTGGACTCAAACGCCCTACAGACAGAGAGAGAAGGTCGAAGATATCGATTACCCATCAGGCATTTCTGTGGTTCGTCCAGAGGCCCAGCGTTCATGCGCTCTCTCGAGGAACTGGATTCCAGCGCTCTGCCAGAGAATCCTGCTCCTGTTCTGTTTTTCGCAGTGATTACGGCTCGACTGGTGGACGGTGTGTCCGTGTCGGAGTGTGTGTTTGCGGTGAGGGATGCCTTTCATTTCATCCGAGGTCTCTGCACATCACTTTTCTCTGCGCCATGAAATGCACCGCCGCAGGTAAAATGACTTAATGTGTGGCGCTCAGATGGCGTGTGGGAGCGGCTGCTATACTGAAGGTGTTATCACTCTGAATGAATGACAGACGCCCTGGAGATCTGACACACACACACACACACACATACAGCGCTGGAATTAGCATGAGCACACGTCTGCTGGCCACGAGAGGTGATGATGGAAGAAACACCATCAGACTGTGTGTGTGTATGATTTATCATTTCCTCTGCGTCTCCAGAGAATCTGTGTGTGTTTTGGGTTTTTCTCTCTTCAGGATCACAGCAGCTGATCTGAGTATCATCACGGCTCTGATTGGGCCACAGATGATCACATGACACATTCACACCAGCAGCGTCACACTGCTTTACACAACAGTTATAGAAACACGAGTGTGAGTGTGTGTGTGTACTTGTTTAGCTGTACTTGTGATGGCCAAATGTTCTCACTAATATAGTGAAATATTATGACAACTGACTTAAAAATATGCATAAATCAACAAATCAAGATTTACGCTCTAAAAAATAAGCTTCCAAAAGTTTTTTTTGGCACAAATGTCAGAAAAGAAAGAACCCATAATATCGCATTATTTAATGAGTTATCGCATATCACATTTTTCTTCAATATCGCACAGCCCTAGTGCACGCACACACACACACACACCTCCACACACACACACACACACACGCACACCGACGCACCCGCCGCACGCACTCACACACACACACCTCTCCCACCACACACAACACACACAGCACCACAACACACACACCCACACCGCACGCACGCACCTCAGGCACGCACTCAAATCTTCACACTCCGTCACGCACGCGACGCACAACCACATCCACCCACACAACTTGCACGCTCTCACGAGCACGTGCCAACTACACACATCTAGGTTCGCACGCACGCACACACACACATCACGCACATCACACACACACCACAACTCGACACTCACACACACGCACACCAACACACACCGGCTCACACACTAGCACACACCCAACACACACCACACACACACACACACACGCTCACTCACACATGTGCCACACACACACACACACACACACACACACACACACACACACACTCCCACACACAGACACACACACACACACACACACACACGCACACACACACACACACACACACACACAGTGCTGTGGCGCATCGTGGCCTATGGTTAGAGAGTTGGACTTGTAACCCACAGGTTGTGGGTTCGATTCTCAGATTCGGCAGGATTGTAGGTGGGGGTTACTGAATGACCAGCGCTCTCAATACCACGACTGAGGTCAACTTCATTTGCTTGTAGCATTGAACCGGAGAACACCAATGGATCAGTCAAACATTTTAGTAGTGAATGTTTTCTGAATGTTCTGGAACAAGTAATATCATTTTTAAAAAGTAAAATGTTTCAGTTAAAAAGGTTCCATGAAGTATGATGTATAAATTACATTTTTGTGCTAATGTTTTAAGAAATATTACTCTAAACCCTAAATGAAAGTTCTATTATTGTTTTTGGAAAAACCTTTGTCCATAACTCTGAGTGAAGATTCTAAAAATTTCCTCACATTTATAGGGTTATGGGTTTCCTTAGCTGGGAACCTTTCAGTGAACAGTTCTTAAAAACAATTCTTACTGTAAAGAACATCTGAATAATCTAATCTTTTTCCATCTTATAGAATGTTTTGTGGAATAGAAAGATTCCATTGGTGTTAAAAGTTCCTCATGGAACCCCCAATGCCCTTCACTTCCAGAATAATAATCTACTGATAATGTATTCGCCTCCTGCCATCCAAGATGTTCATGTCTTCCTGTCTTCACAAAGAAATGAAGGTTTTTGAGGAAAACATTCCAGGATAATGGACTTCAATGGGGACCAACGGGCTGAAGGTCCAAATCACAGTTTCAGTGCAGCTTCCAAGAGCTCTACACGATCGTGGGCTTGGGCGAGCCTAGGGTGAAGAGGGAGGAGTCTACTAGAGAACCATCGGTTATTTTCTAAAAAACAACAACAACATTAATATACTTTTTAACCGGTGTGGTGGTGTGGGGCGCAGAGGCTTGGATTCTTTCACTAGCTATGACTGAAAGGTTCATCGTCTGTGACGCAGTGGCAGAAGCACCGACCGCAATGTTTTACAACTGTCTAACGTGCAAGAAAGGAGTAACGCGGTCTTCACAAAAAAAGATGTCAGATGATTCTGAAATTGGAGGAGAAAATGAGATTTTCGCACTACTGTACCTTTCTGAAGCAGAGCACACAGACGAAGAGCCGACCGCACGCGACCTTTCCAGCGTGATTACGTCATGCGTGAAGTCCAGCTAGTGCAAGACCAGCATCTGTGGTTAATAAAAAAACGATGGTTTCGCGAGATAAGAGAGCCCGTTGGTCCCCATGTTTTCACAACATCTTGGATGACAGGGGGGCGAGTAAATTATCTGGTGTAGGTTGGTGTGGGTCTTGCTGGGAAGTGACTAATCCTTGGGGGTTAAAGACCCTTTATGGGTGTTTTTAAGAGTGTATTTAAATCTAGTGTTTGCAGGGATTTCTCTGAGTGCTGGTTTAGGGGTCAAAGGTCAGATTAGGAGACAGAAAATATCCTTAACCTCAGAGAAAAACAATTGAAGTCTATGAGATAAGCTCACTGATATACAGCAGTGTGTGTGTGTGTGTTGATCTGATGATGATATGAAGTATCTCAGGATCATCTGAATGAGGTTTGTGTTCAGTCAGTGATGCACATTAACACACACATACGCACGCGCGCGCTCAGTTCATCTGATCACTGTAATTAAACACAAGCCGCTGTCGGATAAGAGCAGGAAGCTCATGAGTCTCATTGATGACACACAAACGGTCAGATCAGTGAAGAGTCTCATTTAGCTCTGTTGATCCAGTATGGAGAGACGCAGATGCTCTAATAACCAGCGGCACTGAACGCTGCTGCTGCACTGCATTATTCTGCACTGAATGCTCAAATCATCATGTTGCCATGGAAACACAATGTTCGGCGCTGATCCATACAGACGGCCAACAATGAGGCATTTTCTGGTGAACAATACGAGTGTGTAAACGCTCAATCACGTCCCAGAGCCGCTCCTGGAAGTCTTCAGTCCGATCGGCCGGCGTTCGCGCGTGTAAAGCTGCAGGAAGCGCCCGGAGAGGAACGGCACGAATGAGCTGGAGTCGGGCCAGATGTTCTACCGCCACGACTGGAGACAAGTGTGAAGCGCGCGGATCCCTCGGAGGCCAGATGGATGTGCTGTGCGTCTCCACGCCGTGAAGTGGAGCCTATTTCACAGGCCGCTGGCTGCAGTGAGGCTAATGGCGGAGCTTAGCGCTTTACTTTCTTCAATTATGTACTTGAGAAACGCTGGGTTCTGACTGACAATCGCTGCAGAGCAGAACACGCCAGAGCGGGATGCTTAATTGTGAAGAGATTATGGAGAGATAAGAGAAGATATAAAGCTGGGCACGGGATCAGGGGTTACGATCAGAGACACGAGCGGATCTCACCGACAGCTGGTGGACATATTCACCGGATAAAAGCGGGTTAGCGGAGATAGTGAACGACTCGCTTAAATATGGCTGGAATCTCAAGGCTATGAGTTTGACTCATTGAGACACAAAGCACTTCAGATTCTAACCAGAGTCTCTGAATGCATTAACATTTGGACTCATCAGCTCATATCAGCGAGGAACGCGGAGCTAACGAGCTCACGTGGCATCATACGGCCGTTTGAGTCCTCACCTATACAGAGCACTTCATGAAGAATACGGGCTGTGAGATTGAAGTGTCAGTGGAAATATGCTGGTATCCAGCGCTCATAAAGGATGCCATCTCTACTTTATCTGCAGCCGTCGCTCCTGTCAAACTCACACTCACTTCATGCTTTATTCATATCCACCTGCACACGCAACACAAACACTGGAGAAATCATTCCAATCTGACAATCACATCCGCATTTAGTCCCAATTAAAAGCACGAGAGACTGTGATGATCTGAGACAATCTGAGACTGAGATGATCTGAGACTGAGATGATTTGAGACAATCTGACACTATCTGAGACTGAGATAATCTGAGACTGAGATGATCTGAGACTGAGATGATCTGAGACAATCTGACACTATCTGAGACTGAGATAATCTGAGACTGAGATGATCTGAGACTGAGATGATCTGAGACAATCTGACACTATCTGAGACTGAGATAATCTGAGACTGAGATGATCTGAGACTGAGATGATCTGAGACAATCTGACACTATCTGAGACTGAGATGATCTGAGACTGAGATGATCTGAGACTGTGATGATCTGAGACTGAGATAATCTGAGACTGAGATGATCTGAGACTGTGATGATCTGAGACAATCTGACACTATCTGAGACTGAGATAATCTGAGACTGAGATGATCTGAGACAATCTGACACTATCTGAGACAATCTGAGACTGAGACGATCTGAGACTGAGATGATCTGAGACTGAGATGATCTGAGACTGAGATGATCTGAGACGAGATTATCTGAGACTGAGACTATCTGAGACTGTGATGATCTCAGACAATCTGACACTATCTGAGACTGAGATGATCTGAGACTGTGATGATCTGAGACAATCTGACACTATCTGAGACAATCTAAAACTGAGATGATCAAAGACTGAGATGATCTGAGACGATCTGAGACTGAGACGATCTGAGACAATCTGACACTATCTGAGACAATCTAAAACTGAGATGATCAAAGACTGAGATGATCTGAGACGATCTGAGACTGAGACGATCTGAGACAATCTGACACTATCTGAGACTGAGATAATCTGAGACTGAGATGATCTGAGACTGTGATGATCTGAGACAATCTGACACTATCTGAGACAATCTGAGACTGAGACGATCTGAGACTGAGATGATCTGAGACTGTGATGATCTGAGACTGAGATTATCTGAGACAATCGGACACTATCTGAGATTGAGACGATTTGAGACTGAGATTATCTGAGACTGTGATGATCTGAGACAATCTGAGACTATCTGAGACAATCTAAGACTGAGATGATCAAAGACTGAGATGATCTGAGACGATCTGAGACTGAGACGATCTGAGACAATCTGACACTATCTGAGACTGAGACGATCTGAGACTGAGATGATCTGAGACTGTGATGATCTGAGACTGAGATTATCTGAGACAATATTCGACACTATCTGAATGGACGATTTTAGACGAGTTATTATCTGAGACTGTGATGATCTGAGACAATCTGAGACTATCTGAGACAATCTGAGACTAAGATGATCTGAGACTGTGATGATCTGAGACTGAGACGATCTGAGACAATCTGACACTATCTGAGACTGGATATCTGAACAATCTGACACCTATCTAGACTGTGATTAGGCTGAGACAATCTGAGACTGAGACGATCTGAGACTGAGATTATCTGAGACTGAGATGATCTGAGACAATCTGAGACTATCTCCTGCAGGTTCAAACTCATCTCAGACTCAGTCACACAATCTCCAGTGTAATCTTGACCTGCAGTGTAAAAAACACCCGTCAAACACCAGCTAACAAATGTATGTTGTGAAAACCTTGTGGGAATATTAATCTTCAATGTTTGTAAAACATTAAAGTGTCTAGCTTTTTTGTCATGATTAGAACATTATTATAAAAGTTAGTTGAACATTTTCTTAACACTTTTTTACTCACAATATCACATTTTTGTTTATTTGTAATACTCCAAGAACGTTAAAGCTATAGTTCACCCAAAATGAAAATTCTGTCATCATTTACTCACCCTCGTGTCAATCCAAACCTGCATGAGTTTCTTTCTTCTGTTGAACACAAAAGTAGATATTCTGAAGAATGTGGGGAACCAAACAATTGACGGTCGCCACTGACTTCC
>JADLZN010004448.1:100000-127500 GCA_018155175.1 Sinocyclocheilus anophthalmus
ATAGAAGAGAAACGCAAGAGAGGAGAGCAAGAGCAGAGAGAAAGCGGAGGAAGACTGAGGTCGTGAGGATGAAGAACAGACGCACTCGCACACACTCTCTCTTCAATAAAACATAAGCCTCAGACAATCAATAGAGCCGCTGGCCGCCTCAGACGCTGCTGCTGCTGCTACATAAAAGAGAACAGCACGACCTCTCCAGCTCTGCAGCGCTCGCTTCCTGCTGCACTTCCAGCTGTCTCACCGCACAGCCTGTCTCACTGCACACTCAACCTGCCTTCTGTCTCACCACACAACCTGTCTCACAGCACACTCAATCTGCCTTCTGTCTCACTGCACGCTCAATCTGCCTTCTGTCTCACCGCACAGCCTGTCTCACTGCACGCTCAACCTGCCTTCTGTCTCACCGCACAGCCTGTCTCACTGCACGCTCAATCTGCCTTCTGTCTTCACCGCACAGCCTGTCGCACTGCACGCGCAATTTGCCTTCGTCTACCGCACAGCCTGTCTCCTGCAAGCTCAATCTGATTCTGTCTCACGCACAGCCTGTCCACTGCACGCTCACTGCCTTCTGTCCACCACACAGCCTGTCTCCCCCCCCCCCCCCCCCCCCCCTGCCGCTCAATCTGCCTGCGTCTCACGCACAGCCTGTCTCACTGCAGCTCAATTGCCTTCTGTCTCACCACACAGACTGTCACGGCAGCTCA
Organism: Sinocyclocheilus anophthalmus; assembly: GCA_018155175.1. Classification (NCBI taxonomy): domain Eukaryota; kingdom Metazoa; phylum Chordata; class Actinopteri; order Cypriniformes; family Cyprinidae; genus Sinocyclocheilus; species Sinocyclocheilus anophthalmus. Next base: position 100,705 of record JADLZN010004448.1, read on the forward strand.
TCTGCCTCTGTCTCCCCATCCCATCCCCGTACTGCCGGAACTAACCGCTTCCACAGCCTGTTCCTCCATTGCACGCTCAATTTGCATTCTTGTAAATCACAGCACAGCCGGAATCTCAGCTGCCCCAGCGCTCAATCTGCCTTAGTCTCAACGCCACAGCCCTGTCTCACTGCACGTCACTCTGCCTTCTGTTACAACCGAACCTGTCTACAGCAACGCTCAATCTGCCTTCGTAATAAACAACAAACCGGTTAACACACGCTCAATCTGCCTTCTGTCTCCCACAACGACTGTCTCACTACACACTATATGCCTTCTGTCTAACCCACCATAACTGTCCAAGGCACACTAATCTGCCTTCTGTCTCAACCACATAACCTGTCTCACTGCAAATAAAATATGCCTCGGTCTCACAGCCACAGCCTGTTCAATGACGCTAATAGGACTTCTGTCTCCCGGCACAGCCTGTCTCACTGCACGCCTCAATCTGCCTTCTGTCTCACGCACAGCCGTCGCACTGACGCTCAATCTGCCTCTGTCTCCACCGCACAGCCTGTCTCATGCAAAAGCTCAATTGCCTCTGTCTCACCCGCACAGAATGTCTCAATGGCACGCTAAATTGCCGTCTGTCTCACGCACGATCAATATGCATTCTGTATCAAGCACAGCCTGTTCAGGCAGCAATCTGCCTTCTGTCTAACCACACAACCGGTCTCACAGCACGCTCAATCTGCCTTCTGTCTAACCACACAACCTGTCTCACAGCACGCTCAATCTGCCTTCTGTCTAACCACACAACCTGTCTCACAGCACGCTCAATCTGCCTTCTGTCTAACCACACAACCTGTCTCACAGCACGCTCAATCTGCCTTCTGTCTAACCACACAACCTGTCTCACAGCACGCTCAATCTGCCTTCTGTCTAACCACACAACCTGTCTCACAGCACGCTCAATCTGCCTTCTGTCTCACCACACAGCCTGTCTCACTGCACACTTAATCTGCCTTCTGTCTCACCACATAACCTGTCTCACTGCACACTTAATCTGCCTTCTGTCTCACCACATAACCTGTCTCACTGCACACTTAATCTGCCTTCTGTCTCACCACACAGCCTGTCTCACTGCACACTTAATCTGCCTTCTGTCTCACCACACAGCCTGTCTCACTGCACACTTAATCTGCCTTCTGTCTCACCACACAGCCTGTCTCACTGCACGCTCAATCTGCCTTCTGTCTCACCGCACAGCCTGTCTCACTGCACGCTCAATCTGCCTTCTGTCTCACTGCACGCTCAATCTGCCTTCTGTCTAACCACACAACCTGTCTCACAGCACGCTCAATCTGCCTTCTGTCTAACCACACAACCTGTCTCACAGCACGCTCAATCTGCCTTCTGTCTCACCACACAACCTGTCTCACAGCACACTCAATCTGCCTTCTGTCTCACCACACAGCCTGTCTCACTGCACGCTCAATCTGCCTTCGGTCTCAATGCACGATCATCGGCCTTCTGTCTCACGCACAGCCTGTCGCCCTGCACGCTCAACTCGCCTTCGTCTCACCGAATGTGAAGCCTGTCTCACGGCAGTCAATTGCCTTCTGTATCACCACACAGCCTGTCTCCTGCACGCTCAATCTGCCTTCTGTATCCACCGCAAAGCCTTCTGTCTCACTGCACGCTCAATCTGCCTTCTGTCTAACCACACAACCTGTCTCACAGCACGCTCAATCTGCCTTCTGTCTAACCACACAACCTGTCTCACAGCACGCTCAATCTGCCTTCTGTCTCACCACACAACCTGTCTCACTGCACGCTCAATCTGCCTTCTGTCTCACCGCACAACCTGTCTCACTGCACGCTCAATCTGCCTTCTGTCTCACCACACAACCTGTCTCACAGCACACTCAATCTGCCCTTCTGTCTCAGCGCACAGCCTGTCTCACAGCACGCTCAATTTGCCTTCTGTCTCACCACACAACCTGTCTCACTGCACACTCAATCTGCCTTCTGTCTCACTGCACGCTCAATCTGCCTTCTGTCTCACCACACAGCCTGTCTCACTGCACACTCAATCTGCCTTCTGTCTCACAGCACGCTCAATCTGCCTTCTGTCTCACCACACAGCCTGTCTCACAGCACACTCAATCTGCCTTCTGTCTCACCGCACAACCTGTCTCACAGCACACTCAATCTGCCTTCTGTCTCACCACATAACCTGTCTCACAGCACACTCAATCTGCCTTCTGTCTCACAGCACGCTCAATCTGCCTTCTGTCTCACCGCACAGCCTGTCTCACTGCACGCTCAATCTGCCTTCTGTCTCACCACACAGCCTGTCTCACTGCACGCTCAATCTGCCTTCTGTCTCACTGCACGCTCAATCTGCCTTCTGTCTCACCACACAACCTGTCTCACAGCACGCTCAATCTGCCTTCTGTCTCACCACACAACCTGTCTCACAGCACACTCAATCTGCCTTCTGTCTCACCACACAACCTGTCTCACAGCACACTCAATCTGCCTTCTGTCTCACCACATAACCTGTCTCACTGCACACTCAACCTGCCTTCTGTCTCACCACACAACCTGTCTCACAGCACACTCAATCTGCCTTCTGTCTCACAGCACGCTCAATCTGCCTTCTGTCTCACCACACAGCCTGTCTCACAGCACGCTCAATCTGCCTTCTGTCTAACCACACAACCTGTCTCACAGCACGCTCAATCTGCCTTCTGTCTCACCACACAGCCTGTCTCACTGCACACTTATATGACTTCGGCTCTACCAACTAACCGTTCACTGCACCACTTAATCTGCCTTCTGTCTCACCAATAACTGTCTCACTGCACACTCAACCTTCCTTCTGTCTCACCGCACAAACTGTCACAGCACGCTCAATCTGCCTTCTGTCTCACCACACAGCCTGTCTCACTGCACACTCAATCTGCCTTCTGTCTCACCACATAACCTGTCTCACAGCACACTCAATCTGCCTTCTGTCTCACCACACAACCTGTCTCACTGCACACTCAACCTGCCTTCTGTCTCACCACACAACCTGTCTCACAGCACACTCAATCTGCCTTCTGTCTCACCACACAACCTGTCTCACAGCACGCTCAATCTGCCTTCTGTCTAACCACACAACCTGTCTCACAGCACGCTCAATCTGCCTTCTGTCTAACCACACAACCTGTCTCACAGCACGCTCAATCTGCCTTCTGTCTCACCACACAACCTGTCTCACTGCACGCTCAATCTGCCTTCTGTCTCACCACACAACCTGTCTCACTGCACGCTCAATCTGCCTTCTGTCTCACCGCACAACCTGTCTCACAGCACGCTCAATCTGCCTTCTGTCTCACCGCATAACCTGTCTCACAGCACACTCAATCTGCCTTCTGTCTCACCGCACAACCTGTCTCACTGCACACTCAACCTGCCTTCTGTCTCACCACACAACCTGTCTCACAGCACACTCAATCTGCCTTCTGTCTCACCGCACAGCCTGTCTCACTGCACGCTCAATCTGCCTTCTGTCTCACCACACAGCCTGTCTCACTGCACGCTCAATCTGCCTTCTGTCTCACCGCACAGCATGTCTCACTGCACGCTAAATCTGCCTTCTGTCTCACTGCACGCTCAATCTGCCTTCTGTCTCACTGCACGCTCAATCTGCCTTCTGTCTCACCACACAACCTGTCTCACTGCACGCTCAATCTGCCTTCTGTCTCACCGCACAGCCTGTCTCACTGCACGCTCAATCTGCCTTCTGTCTCACCACACAACCTGTCTCACTGCACACTCAATCTGCCTTCTGTCTCACCACACAACCTGTCTCACAGCACACTCAATCTGCCTTCTGTCTCACCACACAACCTGTCTCACTGCACGCTCAATCTGCCTTCTGTCTCACCACACAACCTGTCTGTCTCACTGCACACTCATCCTGCTGTCTGTCTCACCACACAACCTGTCTCACAGCACACTCAATCTGCCCAAATGAGGATGTCCCCAAATGGAGATTTCGGTAAATTTTGTCAGGTTTAGCTCATTTCTGGGTACAAACTTGTCTGATTAAAAGTAGAAACACACAGTCCCATCAATCCGTGGACAAACCATGAGATGAAAGAGTTTTATTATTCTGATACTTAACTCACATGTGACTTCTATCAGCATGCTTGACCCTGTAAATAGTACAGCAAAAACCATAAAAGTACGACAACTTCCACATAAACCAGACACAGTGATGTCTGTGACCCTAAAGCTAGCGATCCGTCAACCGAATGAACTGAAGGGAACTGATGTGACCCTCACATGTGAACGGATCATTAACAGAGAATCTGCTCAATGTGTTCAGTTATCTGTAAAACTGCTCTGAAATAATGTCCACTGTGAAGAGCACATATAGACAACACTGACCAACACACACTCATATTTCTATTTCAAATAAATGAGCTTTTGAGCTTTCTATTCATCTGTGAATCCTGAAAAATAAAATGTATCACGGTTTCCACAAAAATATTGTGCAGCACGACTGTTTTCAGCATTGATAATAATAAAAAAAAAATCTTGAACAACCAAATCTGCATATTATACTGATTTCTGAAGATCATGTGACACTGAAGACTGGAGTAATGATGCTGAAAATACAGCTGCGCATCACAGAAATACATTACAGCTTAACAGATATTCACAGAGAAAACAGCTGTTTTAGATTATAATAATATTTCACTATTTTTACAGTATTTTTGATCAAATATATGCAGCCTTGCTGAGCAGAAGAGACTTCTTTTTTAAAAACATGAAAAAATAATCCAAACATTTGAACTGTAGTGTATAATCTGTTTTTCTGGACTTCAAGTACAAACTGTGCACTACATTTCCCTGCACATATGTGTATATATTTTCTCTATACAGCTTATGGCTATTTTTGTCTGTGCCTTGGGTATTTCTATTTTTTTTTCTTGTATTTCTGTGCACTGGAAGCTTCTGTCACCAAAACAAACTCCTCGTATGTGTAAACAAACCTGGCAATAAAGCTCATTCTGATTCTGAAAATATTGAGAACCAAACACGAGGACTACACAAACACCTACCAAACGCTCATGATGTGATGAGATTCAAACACGTGTAGAGAGTCAATTAGCAGCCGAGAGGAAATGAACACGAATCAGTGACACAGAGCGATGAGGAGCGCGCGTGTCTGTGTCTGTGTGTGTGTGTGTTTATTGTGGTGCAGCGCAGCTCTCAGTGGTTTGACAGACAGACCTGCTGTTATTGATGGCACAGATAAGATCGTTGTCTCTAGGGAGCAATAAGCAATAAAGTTATTTCTAATTGAAATTTCACAGAGGAACACGACACTCCCCGCAGGCTCCTTCACACACACACGAGGAGATCCTGATCGATCGCTGGAGTCACATCACACCAGATGCACAAACACGTCTCTGTGTCCGCGTCGTCCTGCGCATACTGAGCGTGTTTGGCAGCGCTGACCGGGCTAAACCCTTCAGTCCTGCAGTGATCGGCCATTAGAGAGTCCAGACGCCACACTCATCACACCAAAAACACCCAGAGAAACGCTTACGACTCCTCATTAACTAGCTAAAAAATACTCCAAAAACACGAACACAGAAGACGCCACCGTCCTCCTCAAAACAACACGACTGATCTCGAGTCAGAGGTTGCACCGTGGAAAGGTCAGAGGTCAGCTGGTTTCGTTACAGGTCATTTCCTTGAGACGCTTTGGACATCGTGGATCAATACAGAGCGATCGATGCTGCTGAGCTTGAGCCGCTGAGAATAAGACAGATTTACTCAGAGCTGCTTTACATACAAACACCAAACTCCACTAATGAGGCTCTATTTACCCCTGATTTAAATGCCTTTCACACCACGGATGATCAACTATAAACATAATGACAAGGAAGGAAGGAACGATAGAGCTCGAGAATGTAAAGCTCAAGCACTGGATCTGCTGTACAATGAAACACGTTTGTAAGTCACAGCATGAACATCAATGTATCTTCACGTCGTGGGTCAGAGGACAATCCACGGATGTGTGACATCATCTGAATCCATTTAAAGATGCAGTGTGTCATGAAAGTCACCAGCAGCAGCAAACAGAAACGCAAAAATAACATCTAATTCCAGACCTGTCTGTCAGAAAAACACCTTCAGTTCGGTTTCACTGCAGCATCAGATCAGAGTCAAACTCTCGCCTGTCTCTCATCGGGCCGCTGATGTTTTCACAATGTCTCCATTCAGGATCTTCATAGCTTCATCTTCACGGTCGAGCTGCTTAGTGATGCACATCTTCAATAGAAGAGAAGCTTGTGATTATAATGCAGATGCTGCAGTTTCTTATGTGTCGTGTAGCTTTGAATCCTTAAAACAGCATTAATTAATTGTGGCCTGATAGATTGTGGAGTCATGATGAATTTATTACGGCTGCGTATTCCCACAACTGCCTGAACAATCCTGACGGAGTTAAAATATGCTCATAAGCACATCAATCACAGCAGAGGATGGAAACACACACACACACGCACATACACATTCACACGCACGCACACTCACACACACACGAACACCCACACGCACACGCACACACACACACACACGCACTCACACGCACTCACACACACGCAGAGCACACACACACACACACACGCACTCACACACACACACGTACGCACTCCACTCACACACAACACACGCACGGCCATGCACAACACAACAACACACACACGAACGCACATGCAAACAACCAACACACACACACACACACACACACAAAAATGTGACCTGCGCAGCATGGAATTGAATGCTGGTTCGTCTGGTCAGAGGAGAACTGGCCCCCCGACTGAGCCTGGTTTCTCCCAAGGTTTTTTCTCCATTCTGTCACCGATGGAGTTTTGGTTCCTTGCCGCTGTCACCTCTGGCTTGCTTAGTTGGGGACACTTCATTTCCGGCGATATCGTTGACATGATTGCAAAGATATTATTTAAACTGAGCTGAGCTGGATGTTGACATCACTGAATTCAATGATGAACTGTCTTTAACTGAAAAATGAGTGTTTACTATTGTCATTCTGCTTTATTGACACTATTTTCCTAATTAATGCTGCTCAGTTGCTTTGACACAATCTGTATTGTTAAAAGCGCAAAATAAAGGTGACTTGACTTGACTGTCTATTGCTGTATCTGTTTTTTCTATCGGTCTAACATTCTTTGCATTGTTCTATTGTTCTCTCTATCCTTCTTACTATCATATCTATTATTCTCTCATTCTATCTAATAGATATTCTTTCTATCATTCAATCATTCTGTCTTTCAATCAGTCGTTCACTTTATCAAGCCAACATTCAAAGATTAAAATGACTTTTTTTGTTTCATGAATTTCTTTGTATTTCAATTCATTTGAGTTTTGCTTTCTTACTTCAAATTTTGATTGCAATTTTGCGTCCTGTTTGCTGTCTCAATTCAGATTCAATCCAAATTGGGCTTTAAAAGGAGTCCTCAATTCCATTCTGAATAAAGCACAACCCTGTTTGTGTCTCTGATAATGTGAGTTAATTAGTTCAAAAAGGCTCTCTTAAACATCTGGGAATAGTCTGAGTAAGTAAAAGGCAGCTGGGTGAGTTCATAATGAATCTTTGCGAGAGAACAATAGATGGATAGACAGACAGACAGATCAGGAACAAACTTTAAATATTGAAGACTCTCTTCTAGTTTGCTGCAGCTTCTGATTCTCACTGGCTTCTTCTAAACGCAGCTTTCATGTGTTTTTGGACGTAATGAAGCATTTGTGCTAGAATAGATTTCTAAAGTAACTCGTCTCTGTAAATAATGTCCGTGTGCTTGGTTATGATCACATGAAAGTTATTCATCAGCTTTGATTTGATTTGATTTTGCACAGTTCTCCGGTTCCTCGGGCTCTGGCTTCACTCCCACCTGCTCTCTGGAGCTCAGATGCTGAATCTAATTACAAAACCAGAAGACAAAATTCAGTTCCTGCAGCATGAGAGATGAGAGCCGCTCCACATTATCTGTTCAATGTGAGAAATGAACAAAAGATTCAGCGTCCCCTTCTGACTAACTCCCCCCTATAAGCAAAAAAGGCCCTTGAGGGAATCTCAGAAGTTCTGTCAAAGCTTTATGAGTCCCAGACGTCTGAATTCAGCCGTAAAAAACGGCTCTATCTATCTATCTATCGTTCTATTATTTGTTCAGTCATTCTGTCTATCATTCTATCATTGTCGCTCTTTCTGTTGTTCACAATGGTATCTGTGAGGATTTCCAGTTAGGACTTAGACCATATCATAGTACTGAGACTGCTCTCATTAGAGTTACAAATGACCTGCTCTTATCATCTGATCGTGGTTGTATCTCTTTAGTGCTATTGGATCTTAGCGCTGTGTTTGACTCTATTGACCACAACATTCTTTTGAATTGACTAGAAAATTTTGTTGGCATTAATGGAAGTGCATTAGAATGGTTCAAATCGTCCTTATTTGAACGCCATCAATTCGTAGCAGTGAATGAAGAGATATCACATCGATCACAAGTGCAGTATGGAGTACCTCAAGGCTCAGTACTAGGGCCGTTACTCTTCACGCTTTACATGTTACCCTTGGGAGATATCATCAGGAAACACGGTGTTAGCTTTCACTGTTATGCTGATGATACTCAGCTCTATATTTCTTCGCGGCCCGGCGAAACATACTAATTGGAAAAATTAACGGAATGCATAGTTGATATAAAAAGCTGGATGACTAGTAATTTCCTACTGCTAAATTCTGAATTAATTATCGGACCTAAAAACTCAGCATGGATTGTTAGGCTGCATTAATTAGGACAACCGGAACCGGGAACACTTCCCATAACACCCGATGTACTTGCTACATCGCTAGAAGACTGGCATCTACGCTAATACTAGTCTGTTTCTTTCTTATTCCGAGGTCACCGTAGCCACCAGATCCAGTACGCATCCAGACCAGATGGTGGATCAGCACCTAGAGATGACCTCTACAGCCCTGAATGTCAGCGGAGACCAGGACAACTAGATGAGCCCCAGATACAGATCCCTGTGAAGACCTTGTCTCCTAGACGGCCACCGGGACAAGACCACAGGAACCAGTTGAGTCCTCACACACACAAACACACACTCACTCACTCACACAAACACAATCAAACATACTGTTTCTAAACCACCGTCCTTTTACAGAAGAGAATCCTCATCATCCAAACGAGTCACACACACCTGAGCTAGAGGAAATGAGTGTGTCTATTGTGAGCACGGTTCTTCAGTCCTCACATCTCACCGGCCGATTCACGTATTGATTTTGCTCGGGTCTCTGGATTCCTGCTTTTCCGAGTTCCTGAGAAACTGGCCAATTTGAAAGTGTGTGACAAAAACAAGCGTCCAATTTCTGAGTCACAGCCGGCATCTGAACAAAAAGCATCTTGTGTTTGATTGAAGCAATTCTGATGTACCACACACAGTTCACGATATGTCACGAGTGAGGCGTCAGACAGCAAAGAAATGGAAAGAGTTTGCTTGAGATGGTTACATGAGCGACCTTTAACCTCCAAACCTGGCTCTCCGCTGGGTCCCTGAGGGCCCACACAGCCTGCTGGTTTGCGTTAGCAGCGGTTAAACCTCAGGAAGGCGAGCAGAAGGTTCAGGGTTCGCCGATAAGAATATTTTTTTACTAGATAAAACAGACTTACATGTAGAACATACATTTTTCATTATCCACAGAATTAAATACAGATGCGTCGCATTACTGATCTGTTTCCGTCCTTATTGTCACAGATGCGGTCTGGTGAAAAATGAATAAAGATTTATCAGGATGGATTCATCTAAAGGTGAATCAGCACTTTGGGAATCTCTCGGTGGCCATAAATCACACGATAAGAGTCTGTTCTCCAGACAAAAGCAGCTAAAAGTCTTCCTGCACAGCGAGGGCCCCGTCCAAACGGCCCCTCATTAATAAACGCTACGTTTCATTGTCCTGACACGGAGTTTAATGAGTCGTTCACAGGCCGTGGGACAGACAGCGAGGCTGTAAATGGACATAAACGGCATCATTTCTTTGGGCTGTCATATGAGCGGCACCGGCTCATCGCTCACGGCTGTCTCACACACGTGTGCGTGTTCTACGAGCATCTCGCACAGGTCCGGTCCTGGACGTCATGGGTCGCGCCGCACCTCTGCTAAAACAACACAATCAGCGTGACATCAGTGTGTTTACAGCCATTATGTAAATGTGAACAGGTGCTGCGCAGTAAAGCTCATAATGTCTGCTGAACTCCGTCTCGATGCTGTCAGCTGTTTGGTTTGTCCTTGTGAAGTCTTTGAGAATAGATGGCTGATTTGCTAAAAGCTTTCTAAATGGACTCTGTTTTATTGAAAGAGGATTATCCAGTCAGAGACTGATGTTCATTTTCCATTTCAAAGGAAAAAGGTGGATCACGGACACAATTGCTCACTCCCACTGACTTACTCCCGTGATTCCTGATTCATAATCGCAGAAGCGTTTGAGATACAGCCACTGAAAGTGGGAGAGATTAAAGATCACAGAGAGAAGAATGAAGTCAGCAGGAGATGGGAAAACTTTCGTAAGCGTAATGGTTTTTATACTGTACAAACTGTATTTTCTATCACCCTACACCAACCCTACCCCTAAACCTACCCACACAGGAAACTACTGGCAATTTTTTAATTTCATAAAACACCGTTTTGAATGTTTTTTAAGCCTTTTGTTTTACGGGGACACAGGAAGTGTTCTCATAAACCATGTTTACGTTGTAGTACCCATGTCATTATACACATTTGTGTCCTCATAAACCATATATACCAGTACACACACACACACACACACGCACTCACTATCACATACTCACTCCTGCTCACACACACACACACACTCAATAACTAACACACACTCAACGGGCGGCTGTCACTAGGCACTAGGGCTGGGTGATATGGCAAAAATATCTATTTTTCAGATTCACTCAAACATCTTCATTTGGATTGTCTTTGACTCCTAGATAAATCACAAGTTAGTTCAAGTCAACCAGGTGAGTGGTGGTTCAGCAGTGCGGCTTCAAGGATACAGACACCTGAAGAATCATTTATGAGGCGCTTCATGCGCTGAAGACGAACGGCTGGAGGAAACGCAGCAGGTCCGGTGAAGACAGACTTTAGCTGTCGTGTCTGGTGTAGACACGGTGTAACATGATTACAGCTCCTGCACCTCACTGTGTTTGGACTGAAACGGTTTGTGATCAAGATCTTCTCACAGTGTCGAGCACAAATCTTCTGCAGTTTCTGCATTGAATATCGCAACCCCGACCACAAACCGATCTGAGAAATACTGTGGTCTAGCAGAGCGTGAGATCTCAACCTCTCAAATAATCTGCTCACACCTGAAAAAAGCCACCAGTTTTGAACAAACACAAAGATCTTCTCAAAACTTCATCATGTGTGATTTTCAGCAGGAAAATCTGACGGCATGAGATCTGGAATTATGAAAGTCAATTTCATGAGTCATTCAGGAGGAGACATTTCCCGAGTGGATTTTACATAATTTCATTAGCATTTGTTCACTGACTAGACACACACACACACACACACACACACAACTCACCTGCCTGAGGTTTGTGCTTGTGTTCACATCTGATCATTGGACTCATTAATATTCGCACACACACACGGATGTTACGGTGTCTGGTGGCGCAGCAGCAGGCCTTCATTAACGTTGCCGGAGGTCTGAGGCCTCGGCCAATCAGATTGTGTTAACAGCATAATGACCTGACACAGCGCAGCGTGTGATTGGCTGGAGCAGTGGAGCAGGACGACTCGCTGACCGTGTTTAATCAAACAGGAAGAGTTGTATCGATTAGCACACGCTCTGCCCGACCGCAGCACAGGGACTGTGTGTGTGTGTGTGAGGAGAACGTGTGTGAACACACACTCACACTCACACACACACACACACTCACTGTAATGCTGTCATGATGTTGTCATGTGTCAGACCCCTTTTATTCTCATTCATTTATTCAATGCTTCTCAGTGTGTTTCCTGGAAAACCAAAGGTATAATTTCTCAAACAGACAGAATTTGATTACAGCTGCGCTGCTTTCATGTTTGATCACTGAGGCCGGTGTTGGTGACATGTGCATTAGTGTTCATGCGTGACGTGATTCATACTCTCAAATAACGCCGTCAGCATTGTTACTGATTACTCTGGTCTATATACAAGAAGAATCAAATGTATTTGAACTGTTTATTAACAGGCTTTATAGAAATGACCTGTGATTTACACCTCTGTGTTTTTCACTGATGGTCTGTGAGTGCATCATACTTAGGATGATCATAATTCTGTCATCATTTACTCTCCTTAACCCGTGTGATATTCCTTCTTTCTTCAGTGGAACATAAAAGAAGATATTTTGAGAAATGTCCATACAGTTGCAGTCAGTGGGCTCCAATGTTGTTTGTTTCCCAACATTCTTATATAGTAAAATGACAGAATGATTTAATATGTTTATATGGAAGTGATAGAGTTACTGCACCATTAAACCAGTTGTGTTGTTATTCGGGTATCAAACTATAAACATGTCAGCAGTTTAACTTACTCAGATTCTTGCTCCATCATGACAGTATTTGATGTGAAAGAGAAAACTGACCACAGAAGAGGGTTTACACTAATGTACACTAAGGCTGCGTGTGCATGTCCACCAAAGCGTTTTTTTCTGAGGCTAGCATATTTTTTCCAATTGGTTTCAATGGGAGCGCCGCGTTTTTTAAAACGGCAGGAGCGTGCCGAGCATCTTTTTCACACTGAGTGCTCAGGAGAGTTGAAGGATGTTTAACTTTGGGTAAAACGCAGCGCTCATCACTGTCACTTTTTAGTCAGCTGACCAATCACAGTGGAGGAGGGGCGGGACTAATACCGACCAACCGTCACACCCTACTTGTACCACGACTGAACTGAACAACAATGGAGAAGTTATTACTTGTCTCCGAGTATTTATGTCTTTACCAAATGGAATTGCCAGACTACCATATTATTGTTATGAAAAATAATGCTTGGAGAAACATTTAATTCGCGATGTGTCTGCCATATTACTTCAGCGGATATTCCGTATCATAGCAACCACAACGTCTCAGCTGAAAAAACGCTGCATTCTCAAGCGCTCAAAGCCTGGCGTCTTCAGCTGGCTAAAAACACACAGTCTATTGCATACTGCCATTGTGACACAATTTGTAACACGGTTAAGTGCGAACAAAATGTGTGTAGTTACAAGTGTTTGCATTCACTGGGCTAGAGAACATTTCCATCCTTTATCTTCTAGATGTACACCATGAATCCTCACAACTCTGAAAAATAAACAGACTCTAATTTCATCTCATTTCTCGAATCCACAAATCCAGCAAATGAACCTGCAGAAGCAACAGTGTCACACTGAGAAACCAGCTGAAGCCAACTGTGACATGTAAACAGTATTGATATTTGGAGCGTTTTCTGTCCCTCAGGAACTATGGGTGTGAAAGACACGGCAGATACCATCAGTGACGTGTTTCTGAGCTAACAAAACACACAGATGAACACTTCAGTGAGAGAGATTGCTGGAAACCCGCGCTCAGACAGATGATCATGATGAGGACTGAAAATAACCGAAAGCAGCCATCACACAACTCATACAGTTCATTTACATTTTTATAAAATAATGTTGTAATTTCTGACAATCTGATCAAATAATGAATCAAAACATGTCTAACCCTAACCCTAACATGGCTGATATCACTTCCAGTTCATTTATCACACTGTCGATAGCAAGTCAACAAGCACATGGCATTTAATACAGAATAACATTCTGGCATACTTTCACTTCTGCAACAGTAGTATGAGAAACAATGAGAGTAGTATGAATGTGTTGAATGTGTATGAATGAAGTTGCGCTTGACTGATTGCACAGAGAAGAGAGCTGAACTGGATGATGACGTCACTGAATCATCAATGAACTGACTTTAGCTGGAAAAACGACTCTGTTGTTGTCTTCTCGCATTATTGACAAACTATTTTCCTGTTTAACATTCTAAAGCTGCCTGTGACAAAAAACCGTATGTATAAAGTGTCTATAAACCTAAGGTGCCTGATCTTGTCGTAGTATGATAGTATTTCGATCTAGTAGGGGCAATATAGCATGCCAGTATGAGATGCGCTGTGTAGTATAAGTGTTGTGTAGTATAGTACGCTAGTATGAGTGTTGTGTAGTATAGTATGCTAGTGTGAGTGTTGTGTAGTATAGTGTGCTAGTGTGAGTGCTGTGTAGTATAATATGCTAGTGTGAGTGTTATGTAGTATAGTGTGCTAGTGTGAGTGATGTGTAGTGTTGTGTAATATAGTATGCTAGTATGAGATGTGTTGTGTAGTATAGTATGCTAGTACGAGTGTCGTGTAGTATAGTATGCTAGTACGAGATGTGATGTGTAGTATGCTAGTATGAGATGTGTTGTGTAGTATAGTATGCTAGTGAGCTCTGTGTAGTGTTGTGAAGTATTATATGCTAGTGTGTGTTGTGTAGTATAATATGCTAGTGTGAGTGTTGTGTAGTATAGTATGCTAGTGTGAGATGTGTTGTGTAGTATAGTATGCTAGTGTGAGATGTGTTGTGTAGTATAGTATGCTAGTGTGAGATGTGTTGTGTAGTATAGTATGCTAGTGTGAGATGTGTTGTGTAGTATAGTATGCTAGTATGAATGTTGTGTAGTATAGTATGCTAGTGTGAGATGTGTTGTGTAGTATAGTATGCTAGTATGAATGTTGTGTAGTATAGTATGCTAGTGTGAGTGTTGTGTAGTATAGTACGCTAGTGTGAGTGTTGTGTAGTATAGTATGCTAGTGTGAGATGTGTTGTGTAGTATAGTATGCTAGTGTGAGATGTGTTGTGTAGTATAGTATGCTAGTATGAATGTTGTGTAGTATAGAATGTTAGTACTTACTTTTTTTACTTTACTTTATAACACTTTATTGTCAGACGAGTCTGAAATTTTTCTTGCATGACAGTATCTGTGTTTACAACAATCAACATCCTTTAAACAACAACATGCACTTCATCCACACACAAACAAAACACAATATACATTACACTCCCTTAAACATTACATTATACCTTACCCTCCTACTACAATTCTACAACTACACCATGTTCACATTACTCTTGATTTTTGATTAAGTGTCTTATTCAGCTCCAGGATCGCCTGATGCACAAAAGAATGTTTCAGCCTAACTTTATTAAATCTTGGGACTCTAAACCTCCGGTTTGATGGTAATAATTCAAACTCATTATGCAGAACATGATTAGGATCAGAAACTATCTTGTTAGCCAGTCCTAGCAAATTATTATAGTAAGCTAAATCATAAAGCTTCTCAAGGGGCTGACCTACAATCCTTGAGCAAATTTTTAATTGATTGAACAGCTTTGTTTTTAGCATAACAGACAGACTCCTATACCAAATGGAGTTGCAGTATTGCAGTACACTCATTATCACAGACATAAAGAACAGCAGAAGAATCTGCTTTCTTACTCCGAATGACCTAAGATGACGAAGAAAGTAGATTCTCTGCTTTGTGTATATAGTATGAGATGTGTAGTATAGTATGCTAGTGTGAGATGTGTTGAGTAGTATAGTATGCTAGTATGAGATGTGTTGTGTAGTATAGTATGCTAGTGTGAGATGTGTTGAGTAGTATAGTATGCTAGTATGAGATGTGTTGTGTAGTATAGTATGCTAGTATGGGATGTGTTGTGTAGTATAGTATACTAGAATGAGATGGGTTGTATAGTATAGTATGCTAGTATGAGATGTGTTATATAGTATAGTATGCTAGTATGAGTGTTGTGTAGTATAGTATGCTAGTGTGAGTGTTGTGTAGTATATTGTGCTAGTGTGAGTGCTGTGTAGTATAATATGCTAGTGTGAGTGTTATGTAGTATAGTGTGCTAGTGTGAGTGATGTGTAGTGTTGTGTAATATAGTATGCTAGTATGAGATGTGTTGTGTAGTATAGTATGCTAGTATTAGATCAGTAGTTTAGTATAATATGCTAGTACTAGTGTTGTGTAGTATAATATGCTAGTGTGAGTGTTGTGTAGTATAGTGTGCTAGTGTGAGTGCTGTGTAGTGTTGTGAATTATTATATGCTACAGTGTGTTTAGTATAGTATGCTAGTATTAGATCAGTAGTTTAGTATAATATGCTAGTACTAGTGTTGTGTAGTATAATATGCTAGTGTGAGTGTTGTGTAGTATAGTGTGCTAGTGTGAGTGCTGTGTAGTGTTGTGAATTATTATATGCTACAGTGTGTTTAGTATAGTATGCTAGTATTAGATCAGTAGTTTAGTATAATATGCTAGTACTAGTGTTGTGTAGTATAATATGCTAGTGTGAGTGTTGTGTAGTATAGTGTGCTAGTGTGAGTGCTGTGTAGTGTTGTGAATTATTATATGCTACAGTGTGTTTAGTATAGTATGCTAGTATTAGATCAGTAGTTTAGTATAATATGCTAGTACTAGTGTTGTGTAGTATAATATGCTAGTGTGAGTGTTGTGTAGTATAGTGTGCTAGTGTGAGTGCTGTGTAGTGTTGTGAATTATTATATGCTACAGTGTGTTTAGTATAGTATGCTAGTATTAGATCTGTGGTGTGGTATAATATGCTAGTACGAGTGCGGTGTAGTATAGTATGCTAGTGTGAGATGTGCTGTGTAGTATAGTATGTTGGTATGAGATGTGTTGTGTAGTATAGTATGCTAGTATGTGTGTTTTGTAGTATAGTATGCTAGTATTAGATCTGTAGTGCAGTATAATATGCTAGTACTAGATCTGTTGTGTAGTATAATATGCTAGTACGAGTGTTGTGTAGTATAGTACGCTAGTATGAGATGTTCTGTGTAGTATAGTATGCTAGTACGAGTGTTGTGTAGTATAGTACGCTAGTGTGAGATGTGTTGTGTAGTATAGTATGCTAGTATGTGTGTTTTGTAGTATAGTATGCTAGTATTAGATCTGTAGTGCAGTATAATATGCTAGTACGAGTGTTGTGTAGTATAGTACGCTAGTGTGAGATGTGCTGTGTAGTATAATATGCTAGTACGAGTGTTGTGTAGTATAGTATGCTAGTGTGAGATGTGCTGTGTAGTACAGTGTGCTAGTGTGAGTGCTGTGTAGTACAGTGTGCTAGTGTGAGATAGTATGAGTATCTGACACACACTCAGATCAGCAGAGGTGACTGATTTCATTAAATGAAACACAATAATCCTGAGCACTGAAGCATTGAGCTGATCTTCTCATGTGCTTTCTGTGAGAAATGACTCTTCCTCAAGCTCCGCCCTCCTGTCAATCACAACACTGAGTGTATAAATATCTGCTGCCATTTCATCTTACTGTAGTTTCATTAAAAAAAATTCACTCATAAATCATAGTGCTATCAACATTAAATAATAACTGATGGACATTAAAAAATATTGAACAGAGTTGGCCAATCCAAATCAGGCAGAATAACATCTGAAGTTACACTGGACTGACAATCAGGATTAAACAGGCATTATGCATACTGCAAAGGTACAATTTAATCACTTTAAAGAATAAATATAAGTGATTGTACATGATCACAAGCTGCTCATTTGTGCTGTTAAAGCCTCCAGTACACACACACACACACACACACACACTTTCACACCGATCGGTGAGAGTCAAACCCTCCAGGACAGACGGAGCGGCTCAAGCGTGACACTGACCACTGTAATGAAACCATACAAAACGTTCAGACACAGACACACCACGGCCTTGACCTGTGTGTGTGTGTGAGTGTGTGGTGTGTGAGTGAGTGTGAGTGCGTGTGAGTGCGTGTGTGTGTGTGTGTGTGAGTGTGTGTGTGTGTGTGAGTGCGTGTGTGTGTGTGTGTGTGTGTGAGTGTGAGTGTGTGTGAGTTTGAGTGTGTGAGAGTGAGTGAGTGAGAGGCGAGTGTGAGTGGTGTTGTGCGGGTGGGTGAGTGAGTTGTGTGGTTTTGAGTGGGGTTGAGTGTGGAGTGCGTGGAGTGTGTGTGTGTGTGTAATGGTGTGTCTGTGTGTGTGAGTGTTGTGTGATTGTGTGTGTGTGTGTGTGTGTGTGTGAGAGTGTGTGTGTGTGTGTCTGTCTGAGTGAGTGAGTGAGTGAGTGTGTGTGTGTGTGTGTGAGTGTGTGTGCGCGAGTGTGTGTGTGTGTGTGTGTGAGTGTATTTATGTGTGTGTGTGTGTGTGTGTATGTTGGGTGTGTGTGTGTGTGTGTGTGTGAGTGTGTGTGTTGAGTGTGTGTGTGTGAGAGTGGGGTGTGTGAGTGTGAGTGGTGTGTGTGTGTGTGTGTGTGTGAGTGTGTGGTGTGTGAGTGTGAGTGTGAGTGAGTATGGTTTATATATCATGGTGGGGACTTAAACCTGACTACACAACAGACTCATGAGGACTCGTGTCACGGTGGGGACCTAAAATGTGGTCCCCACGGGTACAAAAGCTTATAAATCATACATAATGAAGTTTTTTGAAAATCTAAAAATGCAGAAAGTTTCCTGTGAGGGGTAGGTTTAGGGGTAGGGTTGGTGTAGGGCAATAGAATATACGGTCTGTACAGTATAAAAACATTACGCCTATGGAGAGTCCCCAAAAGGATAGCTGACCAGACGTGAGAGGTGTGTGTGTCTGGGGTGTGGTGTGGTGTGTGTGTGTGTGTGTGGTGGTGGGGGTAGGTGTGAGTGTGTGTGTGTGGAGTGTGTGTGTGTGTGTGAGTGAGAAAGAGAGAGAGTGTGTGTGTGTGTTTGTGAGTGTGTGTGAGAGTGTATGGTGTGTGTGATGTGGATGTGTGTGTGTGTGTGTGTGGGTGTGTGGGAGTGTATGTGTGTGTGTGGTGTGGTGGTGGGTAGTGTGTGTGTGTGTGAGGAGTGTGCTGTGTGTGAGTGCATGTGTGTGTGAGTGTTATGTGTGTGTGTGTGTGTGTGTGTGTGTGTGAGTGAGTGTGTGTGTGAGTAGAGTTGTGGTGTGTGTGTGTGTGTGTGTGTGAGTGAGTGTGTGTGTGTGATTAGCTGTAGTGTCTGACACGAGAGTTTTAACTGACAAAGCCTCCGGATGGGGATGTGCTCAACTGAAAAAGTGTAATAACTAAAGGGAATAAATGCTTGAATGTCGTGGTCACACTCATTTATATAAACTATAAAGTAAAACTATAAAATAACATTAAAACTATAAAATTTAAACATCTAAGACTAAAAAAAAAAAAAAAAACGAACTAAATAACAAAAAAAAATTATCTTAACAATAAATAAAATCCCTTTAAAATTCAATAAAACACAAAATAACTTAAAAATACAGCTATAAGAAAATTACTGTAAAATAAACCTATAAAAAATAATACAACTATAAAACTACAAAATACGGCATCATTTTTAAATAGAACTGTAAAATATAAAATAACTGCTTTAAATAAAAGTATAAAAATAGCATCTTTCTAAAATATCAGTATGAAGCTCCAGCGTGAAGCAGCAGAAGTCTGAGGTGTTTGTGAACAGCAGTCAGTCTCTGGGCTGTAATCTGTGACTCGGATCAGGCTGAATGTTGTTTGTGTTCATGGATCTGTTTGAGGTCAGTGAACAGTGATTTCCCATGATTCCCTGATTCTCTCTCCAAAGCAAAAAAAGCTTTAAATAACAAGCAGCTCATCTGCAGAATTACAGAACGAGAGCGCGCTCACACTGCTCTGACCTGATTATTGATTACTATTGATAATTAACACAACAGTCCTTCTACGGGAGAGAAAACGAGCCTGTCGCCATAGCGACGATCCTGCTGAACTCTGAATACAAACGAGCGTCAGAATGAGTTTGTGTTCACACTCGTTTATCCAGAGACACAACCGCTCTGAAGAGCTGCAGATCTGACGCATTATTCCCCGTTTATCTGACGCTCGGCTCCTCTGAGCTGCTGCTGCCTCAGGCTGCGGATTATACGTGTGTGTGCGCGCGCGTGTGTGTGTGTGAGTGTGCTCTGTGTGTGTGTGTGAATCTAGGCCAGCGGTAATGAGTTTTTTCCAGCCAGTGTGTCCACATGGCCACTGGTGCTGTTCTGGTTAAAGTTTGATCTGTGTGACCAGAGACAAACATTCACTGTGTAAAACACACGTAAAACACACACACACACACACACACACACACACAGAGCACACACACACACACACACACACACCCACACACACTCTCAACACACACACACCACACTTCCCACACCCCACACACACACACACACCCCCACACACACACACACACACATAGGAATGTGTGATATATTGATTTTCATATCAGTATCAGTCAATATTAGCACCGCACTGATCTTGTTTTCCGGTTCAAACTGTACAATCTCTTTTGTATGTTCTCATGGTTTCTACTGTATATTGTGATGTTCTGATGGTTTTCACATGTATGATCACAGATGATGATAACGACCAAAGGAAGCTCAAAGATCAGCAGCATCATGCAGTCGTCTGCAGCCGCGGGCGTTTCTGAGCCGATCTGATGATGCTTTCAGATTTCAGACACAAACAAACCCAGTCAGATTCTGTGGGGGTTTCATTTCATTCACTCATCCGCTGCAGGTCAGAGAGTCACGGGACATTAATTCCCAAGCGTCTTGAGCGTCGACCAGAGTCACCTTTCATCTGAAAATCATTCTCTCTCACACTACTGATCTGTATAAATATTACAATCAGTCAGCTTCACCTGCACTGGGCTTCAGTCCAACATCAGCACACGCCTGACCCTGACAGAAACACACACAGCTCCAAACACACATGTGTGTGTGTCTCATTGAGCTGTGTAAAAATAACAGATGGCGTGGTGGAGCTGTTAACCCTTTCCTCCCTGACGGAGCGTCTGTTCTGTTATTGTTTTCGTTTAGATAATGAAGATCAGCATTTCTGCTGAAACGTTACTGACTGCAAAACCAGCTAAAGATGAGGCGTAAGCAAGAAGTCGATAGAGCCGTGAGCATCTGTGAAACACCGACCGCATCCGGCACAATCATTCACCTGGTTAACTAGTCGAGCCGATTAGAATGAGAACTAAATCCCTGAGGATCTGCTGAAAACATCCAATCACAGCAGAGGAAACTCTCTGAACACCATCTAATGGAGTTTATTCCTGTCCTGCTGTTGATTTCTAAACCACAGACAGAGGCTGAAGCGGAGGTACGTTACATCGCTCTCCATTCAGAAACACATCAGATTAAGTAAGTGAATGGTTAGCTGTTGCTGTCAGCATATGATGGCCATTAGAGGCCACATTACTGAAGGACGAGCCCAACAGCAAACACTGTTTATTCTCCAAAACACGTTTCCTCACACTATAAGCACCAATGACTCACTGTTTTTCTGCTGGATTCTCACGAAGCCCACTCTAACGCTCACACGCACTGTCATGATGTGGGTTTAACTGACTAAAGTAACTAGTCAGCCGTCTTGATTCAGCGCTGCAGTGTTCCAGTCAACGTCTCTGTCTGTGGAAGGATCCGAATCTGCTGTCAAGACCCTCAGCAGACCTCTGTAAGATCCCTGAAAACACGGCACGGCTGGAGCCCAACCCACGGGGAATCACGTCTGATCAAGTCATGTTCAAAACACACGAGATCAGCAGCGTTTACATCACAGTAACCGTTCATATGATGCAGTTAAAACTAAATCAGCTGTAATGAGTCAATCCTTCACAAATCACAGGTGCTTCATAGAGGTGTGCGATATTGACAAAAAAATCACACCTCAAAATTTATTGGGATTTTTTCGATAACGATAATTAATATTTTGCTGAGTGTGTTTTTGTGCTGGTTACCTGAGCTAGTTTAGGCCTGTCATGGATAAATAAATGACACGGAAAGTCCCTGTCTTAATGAGTGATTCATTGAGTCATTCATTCAAATGATTTGTTTGAAACGGCTGATTCATTTAGAAATGAAGTGGCTTTGTTTGGAACGATTTTCATTGGCAAAACAGAAAAAACAGTGTCTATAATGTAACTCACTCGATATTGACTTCTTGATTGTTGA
This sequence comes from Sinocyclocheilus anophthalmus, assembly GCA_018155175.1. NCBI lineage: Eukaryota > Metazoa > Chordata > Actinopteri > Cypriniformes > Cyprinidae > Sinocyclocheilus > Sinocyclocheilus anophthalmus. The sequence continues at coordinate 122,842 of JADLZN010004448.1, forward strand.
ATCGCTCACGCGCTAATATTTAGGAAATCGCACTGTTGCTTGTGTGATATTACTTAACTATATAAGTATAAAAAACAAAAACCCATACAGGGATATTTTTTGATTCTAGACTTTCAAGACGTGTTTTTTTTTTTTTTTGCAAAGTGACATATACTCGATAACATCAGCTTGCAAAACAACAATTAGGATATTATCGCACATGATAAATATCGTACACACCTAGTGCTGCATCTTATTAACCTGATGGACACAAACCAGAGGATTTATATCAATGAATAAATCATCTGATTTACATTATGACACGGTATAAACGCCGTAAGCATCATTGCGGCAAACCCTGCAGTGTGTGACGCTCTCTCTATTCATACCGTATTTACCTGATTTATGTTGCAACTGTTCATATTTCATTTTACAGAGAGACTTTATGCTAATGTCCAGCTCTGAGACGCCGGTAACGGATTGGGTTTGGACAGCACATCTATATGGCGCTCACGATTCATGCAGCTTATTTTCAATAATGAGATCCAGGCATTCAGACGGAGATGCTATCGCGCCGCTGGCCTCCTCCGGTGTTCGCAGGGCGTCTGAAGGGTTTAGTCATCTACATTCTCAACTTCTTACAGCTTTATTTGATCGGAGCTGCTCTGAGACTGCTCGATTCTGCTCAGTAAACTCGTTTGAGAGAGCGTTTGGCTCGTGAAGGCCGTCTGACTTCAGGTGGTAAAGATGTTGATGTAGTCTGTGAATATCGCGTCCTCTGAGCCGCGTGAGGTCACCGTGAGGCTGAAAGCAGCTGGACACACAAATGAGAAGTTACAGCCGTGGCCAGTAATGGACGAGCCGTCCGCCGCGCTGATTTATGCTCGGTGCCGCTGTCACTGAAGGACACTCACAAACACTCTCACCCTGCAGAAAGATCAGGCCCGTCTGCAGCATTTAATGAGAAAAACACTGTGTTTTCATGCACTGGTCCATTTTGGAGTATTTGGCTTCCATAACATGTTTTCTCTCAGACTAGTGCAAAGAAAACATCTATCATACACACGTAAGTGTTTATTTTATTGCACTTTATCTATTTGCGTCTGTAGATTTCATTTTCAATACATATCTTTAAGAGTTTGTTTCTCCACTTCAGCAGCACTTACACACACCAAAAACTTACAGTTTTATTCCTATCTACACAGAAAACAAAACAAAAACAGATTTTCTGCCCGATTCTGTGATAAGAAGCCACATCAGATCACAAAAGGAAGCGTTTGACTGATGTTGTGGCGTAAAAACATTATATAATGTTCTCTTTTGTTGGACAAAGCTTCTCAGTACAAGGGAAGTTTAGCTTGAAGCAGGTTTAATGTAGCTAGTTAACATCAGAGCGAGTGTAACTGCTGCACTCACGCGCTCCTCGGATGCTCATTTACTGACTTGTGCTTTTAAGTTGGGATGTGAAAACAACACGGACACTAACGTTATACAGAGATGTGCTGGATCTTCAGAGCTTTCGCACTCGCGCTGAATTTTCTCCGTCAGAAAATTATTTTTCTGGTTATTCTGACAGCACATGAATGCAGTTTAATTTAGCTAGCGACCACGTGATGATGACGCTTCTTACGTCCGTTTCGGAGCACCAGAGAGCAGATATTTCAATCCACAGCTCAGGCATTTAAGTGGCAGCGAAATCTGTGTTCTGATTCGTCCGGTACACATCGGTCATAAAAGCACCGGGTTTTGATACCCAACCCTACATGCTACTGAAAGCACTGGGATCCTGACGCGGAGCGGTGAGTCTGACAGACGCCCTCACATTATCTGCAGAAAATGCCAGAATAGAGTTATTATGAGATCTGGTGAAAAAGCATCTGTAATATCAGCTGCTGTGTGTTTCTGAACATGTGCCGCGTCTGTTCTGTGAATTATTTTATTGATCTGTGAAACGGGTTGTATTAACCTTCACATGAGGACAAAACCTCAGAGATATTACCCACACAGCCCCGCCCACCAGCTGTCAATCACACAGCCGGCCAATAGAGAGGCTCAGACAGGAAAACAGGTTTTTTCATTTTCATGGACAGATTGACCCGACGGTCGTGAAATTAAAGAACACCCCAGATGACGCTAATCTCAATCCAGATAAAGCAAAAAGGAAACAGACTCACATCCGCCTGAAACACACACACACACACACACACACTCACTCACACGCATGCACGCACACATGCACACACACACACAGGTTTGTTTTTGTGAAAAGTGGGGACTCTCCATAGGCGTAATGGTTGTTATACTGTACAGACCGTATATTCTATTGCCCTACACCAACCCTACACACCTAAACCTACCCCTTACAGGAAACTTTGTGCTATTCAGATTTTCAATACACTCCATTCTGTGAGATTTATAAGCGTTTTGAAAAGTGGAGACATAGGGTAATGTCCTGAAAAGTCACCTTCTCCTTGTAATACCTGGCATACCTTTGTCATTATACAAAAATTATGTATCATTTGTCACAAAACGCGCACTAACACACACAACACACGCTTTCACACACACACACACCACACCACACACACCACTACACACACACACACACACACACAGACACAGGACCCCCCCCCACAGACACAGACACAACACAGGACACAGACACACACACACACCCACACAACACACACACATCACACACACACACACTCCACACACACCATCACACACGACAACACACACACACACACACACACACAAACACAAACACACTCTCTCTCACACACACACTCTCGCACACACACACACACACCCACACAAGCACACACACACACCACACACACACACACACACCACACACACACACACACACTCTTCACACACGACACACACACACACCCACAGACACAGACACACACACACCACACAACACAATCACACACACACACACACACACAAACATCACACACACACACACACAAACAAAAAAAGTACAACACACACACACTCAACACACACACAATACAACACACACAAACACACACAACACACACACACACTCACACCCACACACACACACACACACACACACTCACACACACACCACCACACACACACACAAACAAACACACAAACACACACAGACACACACACACACAACACACACACACTCACACACACAACACAAACACACACAAACACACACAAAACACACACACACACACACACACCCACACACATCAAGGGGACACTGCATTTCCAGCGTTATCGTTGACATGATTGCCAAGATATTATTTAAACTGAGCTGGATTTTGACATAACTGAATTCAATGATGAACAGCCTTTAACTGAAAAATGAGTGTTTAATATTGTCATTTTGCATTATTGACACTATTTTCCTAATTAATGCTGTTCAGGTGCTTTGACACAATCTGTATTGTATAAAAGCCGAATATAAATAAAGGTACTGATCTGCGTGACTCACACACACACACACACCACACACACACACACACAAAACACACACTCACCACAAACCACCACACACACACACACACACACACAACACACACTTGACACACATACACACACACACACAAACACACACACACACTCACTCTCTCACACACACACACACACACACACACTCACTCACTCACACACACACACACACACACACACACACACACACACACACACACACACACACACACACACACACACACACACACACACACACACACACACACACACACACTCACTCACTCACACACATTACACACACAACACACACACACACACACACTACAAACAAACACTCCCTCACTCACAAACACACACACACAAACACTCACACAAACAAACACTCAGCCGCTAATCTACTGAAATGGCTCTGTGAAATTAAAGTGCTAGCGATCGCTGTGATCTCATCAGCTGTGTGTGTGAGTGCGTCTGTATAATTAAAACATGTTGAGATCGTGTCAGCATCATAAAACTGTTAATCAAAGGTTACAAACACGCTGCATTTTAGGTCAGGAAAACAACACAGACCCTCCGTTGTCTTTCAGTCATGCGATTAATCTGATTATCAGAAGAAATTTGGCCAGTAAGTGTGTGGCAGGGACGCTCATCGGTGCCTTAATCGATTCCTAGCCTCTTTGAAAATCATTTAATGTTTCTCTCACACAATCACCAGCATCATTAAAGGGAAAATCTGACGGCTTTAACGGAGCGTGAAGTGAATCACTGAGAGATTTGAGCTGGAAATCCTCACTCAGGTGCTGCTGTAAGCCGTCACTTCAATTACATGAACATAACGACGGCCCGCAAACATCGCGCAGCATAAATACATTACGATAACTGCTATGACGAGCGCCGTTATCGTCGGTGGCTTATTTACGAGCGGAGAGAGCGTGTTCGATGAATCTGCATTGTGCTGAAATCCTCTTTGCCGGAGTCCGTCACGGATGACAGGATAATAGCAGAGGTTTATAATCCTGTTAACCCTGTGAAAGCTTCACGCTCAAACCGCTCATTACTGTCTGGGCTAAAGCGTCTCTTATGAAAGGTGACGGAGAGAGCGGCGTTAAAGGCCTCGTGCTGCTCGCAGGAACAGCTGAAGGCCTCGTCTGTCTGTCTGTAATGGACTCTTGATCGCTAGCGTGCCTCCGGAGAGGAACA
>JADLZN010004448.1:130000-155000 GCA_018155175.1 Sinocyclocheilus anophthalmus
CCAAAAGAATCTAGATTTTTAAGTAAATGCTGTGTGAAAATTCGGTCCAAATTTCACATCGGTCTAAAAAGAAACAGTAGGAGGTGCTGCTTATGGATCAGCAGAAATACTTAAAGACTTCAAATAGATTTTCATTCATTTGTTCATACTTTGATAGACATTTTTATATATGGACTAAAACATACCAACCCAGAAAAGATGTCTAGATATTGTCTGAAAATGTTCTGATTCTTTATTTATGTTCATTATAGTTGTGTCTTTTGCACTTTAATCTGTTTGAAATGTTTGTTTAATTTATACATTTTTATTGTATTTAAATGTTCAAGGTTCTATTTGTTATTTGAAACCAAATCATTATACGGTAGAATAAGAAACACATTTTCCCTCAATAAGCTTCTAATTAGCTGCTTATTAATAGTTAGTAAGTAAGGTGGTTGTGAAGTTTAGGTCTGGGGTGGATTCAGGCATCCAGAATATGGTCATGCACAATAAAGCATCAATATGTGCTTTATAACTACTAATAAACAGCCAATATGCTAGTAATATGCATGCTAATGAGCAACTAGTTAATAGTGACAATTGGTCCTTGAAATAAAGTGTTAGCTATTATACCTTATATAAAAGAACAACACTGTATAAGTTATCTTTTCCAAGCGTTTGTTGTAATTCAAGTCCCAGGATCTACGTTCATAGTCCTGGTCTTTATTTCTTTCAAAGGAAAGTTCATCTTTAACCTTGTTCCCTCAGTGAGAATGTTCTTCTGAAGTCTTCTGAAGAGAAAGAGGATCTTCTCATCTGTCATGAAAACCTTCACATGTGCTCTGATCAAAACACACCGGAAACTCTAGGACGGCTTGAGAAAGACAGGTGTGTTTGATTAGAGCTGGAGCTGAACTCTGCAGGACAGGCCAGAGAAGCCCGTCTATCCCTGCACCTTCTCCCTTGATGTCATATGCTAATCTACTGAACGGGCTTTGAGAACAATATTGAAGGTACAACACCTTCCCTGCGCTTCGGAGTGGGGCAGAAACTGGGGCAACCCACTTCTTGACCCAAATCCTCAAAGACGCTCCTGTTTAATGGAGCATCGGGCTGGAGCTTCTGTCAGGAACTAACGCTCAGGAACACCAACAAAACTCCAGAGCAGCGCACATCTGAATGATAAACACCCAACCATTAAAAGATCATTTTAATGATGTGTGTTTCTGTGTAGCGTAATGGATTTAATGAAACACTAACAGAACGAGTTGAATTCAGAGCACGCGCTCGTTCACGGCCAGACGGCTGAGGCCTTTACCAATAAATGATGAATGTTAATGAAGGTTTATCATACATTATCGTTCGTCTTTTCATCTCACAGACTTCATTCATCACGGTCTCACCGTTATATCTAATAGCCGACATGCTTTTACTAAATGAGATGTTTTTGTGATTTGTAAGTTAACGAGCTCGCCGACAGGTCGGTCTGTGATCGGTGCTCAGCAGTCTTTATGCGTGAACTACACAACGACGCATCAAAGAGGCTCGCCCGACGGCAAACAAATATCTAGCATGCTAAATCTCTGTCCCGGTGGGCCGACTCACCCCGTGGTGTCAGGTGTGGTGACGAGCTACAGCCAGTGAGACAGCAAGACATGGGCTGAGGACAGCGGAAGAAAAACAGCTGCAGCAACACGGCTTAAAGGAACGTTTGGACACAATAAAAGGAGCAACATTTTTCATCGAGCAAACAGCTTGCAGCGCTAATTTCTTCCCGACGTCCATGTCCAAATAAACAACTCCTGTTTCCCGTGTTGTTTCGAGTCATTCCCGTTCCAATTCTGGCGTGTGTTGTCATGACAAAGCGTGGTTTGGGGCGCGTAGAGTCGCTGGGTCACAGAGTTGTGGTCAGCTCGTGTAGTGTGTGACCCCTGGTTGTGGATCATTGACGAGATCGTGAACACCACAATGACTTCAAGACAGACAGCAAGTCGTGCAGTCTGAACAGCACAGCGATCTGTCGACGTTTAAAGTCGTGTAGTGTGAACCAGTGGCGTACCGCACATCTTAGAGGCCCCCCCGCAAAGAACAAGACGGGGCCCCTCCCACCAGCAGTGATGTCATGAACGAAAATGTATTGTGCTCCGGCTGCAATTATACTACTGAGCCCTCTGCCATTTACATAACTGATTTATCAGTAACGAACGTGGTGAATTATCATTGCTTTGCTGCACTTCATGTAGGCTAATGGCCAACACGTTTCAGTTCAAACACTGTCCTACATAGGACTCGCTAACTGTTTAAAAAAATACACAAGCAAAATTCATATCTTTCAGTATATGAAAAAAAATTAAAAACTAGGAGAAAAACAAATTAAAGGAATAACTATATATGCTACATTTTGAGAAAAAATAACTTTCTATACATATACCAACTTTTGCAATTAACTTATTTATCCTTAGTCTCTAGTTTATCCTAGTTCTTTTTATTAACTGACTACAACCACAAACAAGCAACAGCTCTACCGAATCCTTTGAGCTCTCCGAGCGTTTTGGTGCACAAAGTGTTTGACGGCAGCTTTAATGTCGATGTTGCGAGCGCGGGGAATCTTAATACTTAGAGCTAAACTGGACAGTCTTCTTTCTTTATAATTATTATTATTATTTTTCCAAGGCTTTACAGTGATGAATGATGTCTTGCTTGTATGAGCAACCAGCGTTGGCAGGACTAAATTAATAACAGTTGGGAAACAATGCAGTGATCATTTTGCTACCTTGCACATCGGTTATTATTCAACATAAAGGATATAAAGAAACATATTAAAGTTACAATGCTCGACTGGAATAGTCCGTTGTTGTCGTGACCAGCGCCTCACTGAGCTGTTATAGGCCTACGCTTTGGAAGGTGCTGCGATTAGGTCGTAATGCGAGTAGTGGAAAGCTCTATATGATAAATATGTTTAGCATCCAAGAGTCGCGAATATGGAAACATTTGGATTCGTTGCCGAAGCGAGGAGAGGTAGGCTTCAGTTTCCTTTAAATTTAATTGGTTTTGCTTGCCGTTTATATAGCTAAAGATACTGTTCACTTTAGAGGATTAGCTGTGGCGGAGAAGGGAATAAAGAGCTGGTTATAATGTTTGTAAATCATTTTGAGTTCCCAGGTATCTTAGCCTACATGATTTCTGAATGAATAATGAAATGCGCAATATTTTTTCCTCGCAAAACGCAATTTTATTACAAGTAGCGTTTTTTTATCTCATGCAGCAACATCTTTAAATAAACTTGAAAAAAAAACAAAAAACTATAAGGTCTTTTAAAAAAGTTGACCGTTTTTTGGTTTAAAAACATTTGACCAAATCAGAAAAGATGATGTGGCTAAGCCATTTAGGCTAAAAGGACAAGACTCTCTTCCTGTTTTTTTTTTTCTTTTGAGTAGACGAAAGAAAACGCTGTGTACTTTTATTATTATTATTTGTGTGTGTTGTGTGTGGGTGTGTGCTGTGTCGGAGTGTGTGTGTGGTGGTGTGTTGTGTGTGTGTGTGTGTGTTTGTGTGTGTGTGTGGTGGTGTGTGTGTGTGAGAGAGAGAGAGAGGTTGTGTGTGTGTGTGTGAGTGTGGTAGTGTGTGTGTTGTGTGTGAGTGTGTGTGTGTATAGAGTGTGTGTGTATAGAGTGTGTGTGTGTGTGTATGTGAGAGAGAGTAAGTGTGTGTGTGTGTGTGTGGGTGTGGAGATGAGGGAGAGTGTGGGTTGTGTGTGTGGTGTGTGTGCAGAGAGGGTGTGCTGGTGTGTGTGTGAGTGGGAGAAGTGTGGTGTGTGTGGGTGGTGGGTGTGTGAGCAGAGAGATAGTTGTGGTGTGGTGTGTAGTGCAGTGTGAGTAGGTGTGGGGTGTGTGTGTGTGTGTGTGTGAGCTGTGGTGTGGAGTCGAGTGGGTGTGTGTGTGTGTGTGTGTGTGAGTGTGTGTGTGTGTGTGTCAGTGCAGTTGGAGTAAGATGTGGTGGTTGCATTGGGTGTGTGTGTTGAGTGTGGAGGTGTGGCCGTAGAGTGTGTTGTGTGGTGTGTCTTGGAGTGTGTGTGTGTGTGTGTGTGTGTGTGTGTGTGTGTGAGAGTGTGTGTGTGTGTGTGTGTGTGTGTGAGTGTGTGTGTGTGTGTGTGAGTGCGCGAGGTGATAGTGTGTGTGTGTGTGTGTGAGAGAGGTGTGTGTGTGAGAGAGAGAGAATGTATGTGTGTGTGTGTGTGTGAGTGTGTGAGAGAGTGTGTGTGAGGGTGAGGGTGTTGTGAGTGTGTGTGAGAGGGAGCGTGTGTGTGAAAGCTGTGTGTGTGTCGTGTGTAAATGTGTGCGGGTGGGGGAGTTGTGGTGTGTGAGTGTGTGAGTGTGTGTGTGTCTCACAGATGTTGTTTCCTAAAGCATCTCCAGATCAATGCTGAAACGGTTTAATGAAGCTCATCAGCATTGTTCTGAGGAAAGCCTCTCATCTGAACAGTGAGATCTCTCATCCAGGATGTAAAACACATTTCAAAAACTATTTCTGTGTAATTAATCGAATGAGTTCAGACTGAAGAGCGTGTGAGATCTGACAGGAGCTCAGGATAAAGCGCTGAATCTGTGCTGTCGCTCATACTGTCATATTATCATGAGTGTCTGTATTATTGCTCAGTGTGTTTTTAATGTTATTCACGCACTGCACGACTGGCCACAGCTTTGACTGATTACAAACGAGAGGAACCCAGTAGAACTCAGATGTCAACAAGTCAGTTTTCTTAATAAACTGTAATAAAACCTCATATCAAGAGCCAGATGATCAAACAGTGAGCAGAGACTAATCATCTACAGCTTCATTTTAACCTCCATAACATTATTTAACAAAAACAAGAGAATCATAAACATTTCATTTAGCTTGTTATCTAGTTCTGTCCTAATGAAGCTACTTTGAATATTTACAGAATAAGAACTGTTCACCATAATCTTGTTGAGGTTTCCATCCTATGCGTTTCCTTACTCGTCGTGTGAAAGCCGGATCTAAGTCACGGTCGGGAAGAGCTCAAATGTGCAGAAGATGCTGGAAAAGCAAAGACTGTGCAGCATCAGAAGAACCAAGAGGATGGAAACTTCTCACCAGGATCATGTGTGTCAGTTTTATGGTGTCTTATGGAAGATATGTAAATAGAACTCCTCAGCAACTGCATAACGACACTCTGACAACCGGCAGAACACTGTAGCAGATCTTCAGAAAGCTGAGGGTCTGACAGTCTCCCGTCGTCTCCGCAGACCTTGCTCACAGTCAGAGTTCAGTGTAATGTGCGGCTTCACTACAGTAAAACAGGATTACAGTCTAATTACTCTCTCCTACACTTCTATTACCGGCTCCGCATGACTCACGCGCTCCAGTGCTGCAGCAGAGCGGCTCCAGGACCTGAATGAGACACTGGTAGCATAAAGCTGCTGATTTATTTAATACGGATCAATGTTTCAGCAGACGCAGAGCCGCAGACGCCACAGATGTGATGTCATATTTAATTAGCACGTACGTCGCTAACGCTCGCCTGCTTCTGCTCCACGAGGTTCTGAACGTCCGCCTGATGTTTGAATGCAGCATTTAATGAGCACTTTATTCTGTCAGCATCTCTCTCACAGCACATCTAAAAACTCACACACTGTATCAGTGAGCGCATCTCACAAACGGCCACTGGTTGCACATTAGAGAGAGAAACACCTTCACTTGCGCTGATCTTTAGTCTCATTAACAATCGTATGATTGTGGTTTGTCATGACTATTTTCACTATACTAGGGGGACACACTGGGGCACGCTATAACATCTTTCAGCAATATCGCAACCACACACACACACACACTCACTCACTCACTCACTCACTCACACACTCACACACACACTCACACACACACACACACACACACACACACACACACACACACACACACACACACACCGAGAGTACAAGGACATTATGGCATCTATTGTATTTACAGACGTACACTGTGTCCACTGCAGACTGAGACAGAAGCGTTCTCTCTGTTTGTTTCTCTCCGTGTAAAGCTAACACACACCTCTTATTCCCATGATGCTTCAGCACATGCTTTATATGGTTTTCCTTGTGGAACCTGATTTGTTGTATAACATCTGATCCTGTTATATATATTACACAACAAATCCTCCAAGATCCACACCGGAACTATAAAAAGGAAGTGCGAGTATCACAGATGTCATGAGAACACAGTATATGTGTTCATATGTGTGTGAGAGCGAGACTGAACTAGGGCTGGACCAGAATATTCGATTATTTGAATATTTGTTCGGTGAGTTGGCATTCGATTTTCAATTTTGAGATTCAAATATTCTTTTTTTTTTTTTTCCCGAACACCTGGCATCTCCCGCAAAACGGTTCTCATTCGCGCTTGAATATGAATCTCCTATGAGTGAACGGCATGTACGCAGGGCCGGATTTTTTCCCAAAAGCATTGTAACTTAATATATTAACTATACGCACTTTCATGAGATCGGGTTGACTCCAACAATTAATTTGTTGGCTATTTTACAAATGGGAATACAACGAATTCATGGCAATGTTTACATTCAAGTAGTGGTCGACCGATATATCGCCAAGGCCGATATATCGGCCGATATTTGGCATTTTTTAAATATCGGCATCGGCCGACAAGTTTTCCTGTTTGGCCGATGCATTCGAGGTGGGACTTTTATTTTGACGGCGCTGACAGCGGCAGCTGTCCATCAATCCATCAATTATGGTGATGAAAATGAAAATGACTCTCCATCTCCTCATTGGACGCGCCTTTAGAGAGAAATGCACGGATTACATAATGAAAGACTTTCTATCTTCGATTTTAATTATTTCATTTTAAAGTAGTAATTTAAAGCTTTCTATATATTTTTGTGTCTGTGAGGCAATTTGCTGAGTTTAGGTTCATCGTTGTGAAGCACTCCTGTTGAAGACCGAGATGGTGCAGCAGGCGCAATGATATTACGCAGCGCCTGAAAATAGGCTGATTGGAAGTTACCTAGCTGGGGTAATTTCTATTTTCAGGCGCTGCGTAATATCATTGTGGCAGCAAAGTTCCTTGATTATTACGCCTGAATGAGAGTATAGTTCCTAGCCATATCGGCCTAGAAAATCACAACCTTTCATTTTCCGTCGGTCTTAGTATGCCATGTAGCTACAGAAGAGTCAAGCTTTAAACAGGAAAAATATAGAAACTCTTTGGTTCTTTTTGAGCGAGATGCTAACGGTCTAATCAGATTCAATGATCTATGCTAAGCTACAGCTAAAAGTGCTGAATGGACTCGAAAACTGTAAAACTCAACTGTTTAACTCTAGGGGAGTTGGAAAATGAGCCTATTTACAAAAATAGTGGAGTGTTCCTTTAAGTAGCACTTGAAAATCATCGTAGATCTACAAGTTCTCTGGAGTAATCGTAAAGCCCTAAGTGCATCGTAAGAAGACAGATTTATGCGGTCACCTGCAGGACAATCACCAGATTACACCTTTAACTTTATTCAAGTGCAATGTGATTATAATATAAGGATTTGATTGTACTTTGTTGTACACTTTATTACTCGTTTTTGTTGTTGTTGTTTTTTAATCAATTTATAAATGAAATAATTAAAAAGGTCAGAAAAAATAGAAATACACATCTAAATTAAATGACTGAACAAAAAATTATAAAAGAATTAATGTAGGAAATATGCTTCAAAGACTGGGGGGAAAATCTGTCAATGACTTGCTGACTTGCACGAAAACCAGCAATGTATTTGACCCGGAAATAACGTCTCTATATTGATATTATTTATTATTATGTAAAGTATAATATATAATATAATATAATATTGTATTATAGTTATTATATCCAAGCTGTCTGGAACGCAGCATTAGGTTAACATTTCAATAAACGAGTGTGTACTACAATTACGAGCCATTCTATGAGGTGACATTTCAGCACTTGACAAACGTATAGCGACTCCTAAGTAGCACTTAAAGGCACAATATGTAATTTTCACCGCTAGAGGGTGTGTATTCAAAATAAACAAAGAGACAAAGGCGTAGTTTGATGACGCCGTGACTGAGTGTGGAATCATGGGAGTTGTGGTCTTCATCCCCACAGCCGATGCAATCCGACGGGACTCGGGCAGAAATCATGTTCATGGATGAGCTAATGATTTATTAACGTAGTAGAATGAAGCAGGGTGAGGCTGAAAGCCGTCGAAGCGGAACGAGGCGCTGAACGAGCGCGACACACGGCTGGAAACAGCGGAGCTTTTATTATGCCACAGTCGAGCGCTTCCGCTGCTTCCGGTCGTGAGTATGTGGGGTAAAGCAGCGGAGCTTTTATTATGTCACAGTCGAGCGCTTCCGCTGCTTCCGGTCGTGCGTATGTGGGGTAAAGCAGCGGAGCTTTTATTATGCCACAGTCGAGCGCTTCCGCTGCTTCCGGTCGTGCGTATGTGGGGTAAAGCAGCGGAGCTTTTATTATGCCACAGTCGAGCGCTTCCGCTGCTTCCGGTCGTGCGTATGTGGGGTAAAGCAGCGGAGCTTTTATTATGCCACAGTCGAGCGCTTCCGCTGCTTCCGGCGATGGGTGGTGGTGGGTGTTGTTGCGTGCGTGCGGGAGGTCTGATAGGGGGGGGGGGGGCGGTTCGTGCGATGTGGGGAAAGCCGCGGAGCTTTTATTATGCACAGTCGAGCGCCTTCCGTCTGCGTATTGGGGGTAAAGCAAGTCGGGGCTTTTTTAAATTAATGTGCCACGTCGGAAAAGGAAGGAAGATGAAGAAAAAACAAGAGCGCTTCCTCTGCTTCCGGTCGTGCGTGTGTGGGGTAAAGCAGCGGAGCTTTTATTATGCCACAGTCGACCGCTTCCGCTGCTTCCGGTCGTGCGTATGTGGGGTAAAGCAGCGGAGCTTTTATTATGCCACAGTCGAGCGCTTCCGCTGCTTCCGGTTGTGCGTATGTTGGGTAAAGCAGCAGAGCTTTTATTATGCCACAGTCGAGCGCTTCCGCTGCTTCCGGTCGTGCGTATGTGGGGTAAAGCAGCGGAGCTTTTATTATGCCACAGTCGAGCGCTTCCGGTCGTGCGTATGTGGGGTAAAGCCGCGGGGCTTTTATTATGCCACAGTCGAGCTCTTCCGCTGCTTCCGGTCGTGAGTATGTGTGGTAAAGCAGCGGAGCTTTTATTATGACACAGCCGACCGCTTCCGCTTCTTCCGGTCGTGAGTATGTGGGGTAAAGCAGCGGAGCTTTTATTATGCCACAGTCGAGTGCTTCCGCTGCTTCCGGTCGTGAGTATGTGTGGTAAAGCAGCGGAGCTTTTATTATGTTACAGTCGAGCGCTTCCGCTGCTTCCGTCCGTGCGTATGTGGGGTAAAGCAGCGCAGCTTTTATTATGCCACAGCCGACCGCTTCCGCTGCTTCCGGTCGTGCGTATGTGGGGTAAAGCAGCTGAGCTTTTATTATGCCGCAGTCGTCGCTTCCGCTGCTTCCGGTCCGTGCGTATGTGGGGAAAGCATCGGAGCTTTTATTATGCCACAATCGAGCGCTTCCGCTGCTTCCGGTCGTGCTTATGTGATGTGGGATGGTTTTGTGAGTATGTGGGGTAAAGCAGCGGGGCTTTTATTAGGCCACAGTCGAGCGCTTCCGCTGCTTCCGCTGCTTCCGCTGCTTCCGGTCGTGTGTATGTGGGTAAAGCAGCGGAGCTTTTATTATGCCACAGTCGAGCGCTTTCGCTGCTTCCGGTCGTGCGTGTGTGGGTTAAAGCAGCGGGGCTTTTATTATGCCACAGTCGAGTGCTTCTGCTGCTTCCGGTCGTGCGTGTGTGGGTTAAAGCAGCGGAGCTTTTATTATGCCAGAGTCGACCGCTTCTGCTTCTTCCGGTCGTGTGTATGTGGGGTAACGCAGCGGAGCTTTTATTATGCCACAGTCGAGCGCTTCCGCTGCTTCCGGTCGTGCGTATGTGTGGTAAAGCAGCGGAGCTTTTATTATGTTACAGTCGAGCGCTTCCGCTGCTTCCGTCCGTGCGTATGTGGGGTAAAGCAGCGGGGCTTTTATTATGCCACAGTCGAGCGATTCCGCTGCTTCCGGTCGTGCGTATGTTGGGTAAAGCAGCGGAGCTTTTATTATGCCTCAGTCGAGCGCTTCCGCTGCTTCTGGTCTTGTGTATGTGGGGTAAAGCAGCGGAGATTTTATTATGCCACAGTCGATCGCTTCCGCTCCTTCCGGTTGTGCGTTTGTGGGGTAAAGCAGCGGAGCTTTTATGCCACAGTTGAGCGCTTCCGCTTCTTCCGGTCGTGCATATGTGGGGTAAAGCATCGGAGCTTTTATTATGCCACAGTCGAACGCATCCGCTGCTTCCGGTCGTGCGTATGTGGTTAAAAGCAGCGAGCTTTATTATGCCAACAGGTTCGAAATAAAAGACACTCCGCTTCTTCTTCGTTCGTGTGCCGTATGTGGGAGAAACACAACAACCAAACGTAAAACACACAAGCAGCGGAAGCCTTTTATTATGCCACAGTCCGAGCGCTCCCGGCTGCTTCTCCTCGCTCAAGCCATTTCCCCCCGGCTATTTTTTTATATCCGGTTTCATGTTCTTATTCTTTTTTGCGTGCTTTTCATCGGCTTTTTTCCCTCTTTTCTTTTCTTTTCCCTTCCACATTATCTTCTCTTTCCAGTTTTCTATTATTTTTATCCTCTTTTTTACCACCCCCTTTTCCATTCCCCCGTTCCTTTTTTCCGCTCGTGTCTCCGTTATATATTCTTTCTTTCTCCTCCCCCCCCTTCCCCCCGGGCGTCGTATGTGGGGTAAAGCATCGGAGCCTTTTTATGCCACAGTCCGAATAGCGCTTCCGCTCCGCTGCTCCTTCCCCCCCGGCTTTCCTGGTCGGCGTATTTGGTTTAAAGCAGCGCTTTCTTTATCATACTAGATACATTTAGTTCTGTTATAATGCTACTCTGTGCGGTCGTCACCGGTCTAATAAAACACACAACATATTAAAGCGTCTTTGGTGTTTCCATGTTTTCTACAAAACAAAACCGTAAATCGAGGGGTTATGACATCATTGGCAGTTGACACAATGACACTATGGACACGGTTTGTGTCACTAGTTAAAATTGCTTATTTATCTGTATTTAAACATTCTTCGAAACATTTGGTATAATGTAAGTACACAAGTAAGCAAAATATATAAAACTGTTCTAGTGGCTTTTGGATATTTTTAATAAAAAAATCTTACATATTATGCCTTTAAAGCACAGCTATGTGCGATTGCGTTAAGTGCATTTTTGGGAAACGCACATGAAACAATAACGAACGATCGTAAAATGACTCGTAGAAAACGCTCTTAAGCGCTAAGATCAATCGTTATCGGGAAACCCCTGCCCTGTGTTTTGTATCACTAGTGCAGTGTCCGTTCTTGGAGCATGTAAGCCCTGCCCGCGTGAGGCACGCCGCTTCTGGCTCGCGCTGTTCTGTAGTTTATTAAGTTTATTAATTCTGAACGTGTTGCGCGTCCATATTGCACCAAAATGCGACACTGCACTCCCTTGGGTCCGCAGCAACAAACCCGCCATGTGTGAAGTCGATTGGATGAACGGTTCTCAAAATAATAAAAACGCAAACAGAGACAGACACACAGAGATTCCTGCCTATATTAGAGAGAAGAATATGTTCAGCCCCATCCCTCCGTAACTTCGAATATTCTGTGTTGATTACTACCGAAGCTTCGAAGCTTCAAAAATGGTATTCGACCACCCTAGACTGCACAAACACAACACTTCTTAATTGACTATTATCTAACGAGGGTCCTGCTCATCGTTCTGTTCAGTTCGAACACATACAGCTTGAAAGCACACACCACACCACAGTTTTGTTTTTTGTGAAGGTGGGGGGACCCTTCCCATAGGGGTAATGGTTTTTATACTGTACAAACTGTATGTCCTACCCCTTACAGGAAAATTTCTGATCAATTTTGCGATTTCGATTTTAATCACGATTTTGACACACACAGACATGCTTTACAGTCATTAATGCATTCAGTTTGAATTTGAAACATATTTCCAAAAGAATTCTCTAATTAGAGCTTTATCAAAAAGCTGTACATGTCTCTAGAACAGACATAAGGCAAAATAATCACTAAGTAAAGGTGTAACTAAATGTCTCTAGAATAGATGTATGGCAGAAAAAAAAATCCTGTGTCCAGGCCATGCGTGGTTTCCCCCAGAATAAGCCCCCCCTTTCCCCCCTTTGTGGCGTTGCCTCAGATGTTGAACTAGATTTGTTGCGCCAAGTTCACACGTACTCCGTCTGCAGTGCGTATACAGTATGTGTATGCGGTGCAGAAGCAGCACGGACTCATTTTGCTTTCGCACAGCTCCTGATCCGCAGCTGTTTACCACAAACACAACATTTATCCATTATTTTGATTTCAAATCCAGACGTTGTTTCTGAAAATGCTTTTTCAGCATTGTGATTCTCTTTTATCACAGTACAGTAATACAATCTTTCATAGACATACTCACGTTTAAACTTAATAAATATAACTTTGTTTAACCACCACAAGTGCCATCTATTATTGCCTTGTTTATCTAAAAGTGCACTTTTCCTTGTTTTAAATCTAGCCAAAAAGCCATGTGTTGACTGTGAAACAGTAGACTTTAATTATATGCATTTATGGTGTAATTACTAAATTTCCGTGTCAATCCATGTAAATTTTTACCGCGAATAATGCGCTGTCACTTTAATTCAGCGCATGCAGCACAGCAGTAATAGACTCTGCTTTACCCCACATACGCACGACCGGAAGCAGCGGAAGCTCTCGACTGTGGCATAATAAAAGCTCCGCTGCTTTACCCCACATACGCACGACCAGAAGCAGCGGAAGCGCTCGACTGTGGCATAATAAAAGCCCCGCTGCTTTACCCCACACACGCACGACCGGAAGCAGCGGAAGCGCTCGACTGTGGCATAATAAAGGCTCCGCTGCTTTACCCCACATACGCACGACCGGAAGCAGCGGAAGCGCTCGACTGTGGCATGATAAAAGCTCCGCTTCTTTACCCCACATACGCACGACCGGAAGCAGCCGAAGCACTCGACTGTGGCATAATAAAAACTCCGCTGCTTTACCCCACATACGCACGACCGAAAGCAGCGGAAGCGTTCGACTGTGGCATAATAAAAGCTCTGTTGCTTTACCCCACATACGCACGACCGTAAGCAGCGGAAGCGCTCGACTGTGGCCTAATAAAATCTCCGCTGCTTTACCCCACATACTCACGACCGGAAGGAGCGGAAGTGGTCGACTGTGGCATAATAAAAGCTCGCTGCTTTACCCCACATACGCACGACCGGAAGGAGCTGAAGCGGTCGGCTGTGGCATAATAAAAGCTGCGCTGCTTTACCCCACATACGCACGGACGGAAGCAGCGGAAGCGCTCGACTGTGGCATAATAAAAGCTCCGCTGCTTTACCTCACATACGCACGACCGGAAGGAGCTGAAGCGGTCGGCTGTGGCATAATAAAAGCTCCGCTGCTTGACCCCACATACGCACGACCGGAAGCAACGGAATCGGTCGACTGTGGCATAATAAAAGCTCCGCTGCTTTACCCCACATACGCGCGACCGGAAGCAGCGGAAGCTCTCGACTGTGGCATAATAAAAGCTCCGCTGCTTTACTCCACATACGCACGACCGGAAGCAGCGAAAGCGCTCGACTGTGGCATAATAAAAACCCCGCTGCTTTACCCCACATACGCACGACCGAAAGCAGCGGAAGAGCTCGACTGTGGCATAATAAAAGCTCCGCTGCTTACCCCACATACGCACTACCGGGAAGCAGCGGAAGCGCTCGACTGTGGCATAATAAAAGCTCTGCTGCTTTACTCCACATACGCATGACCGGAATCAGCGGAAGCGCTCGACTGTGGCATATAAAAGCTCCGCTGCTTTACCCCACACACGCACGACCGAAAGCAGCGGAAGAGCTCGACTGTGGCATAATAAAAGCCCAGCTGCTTTACCCCACATACGCACGACAGGAAGAAGTGGAAGCGATCGACTGTGGCATAATAAAATCTCCGCTGCTTTACCCCACATACACACTGCTGCGATGCACGCTCCTGGAGCGCACTGCTGGACCGCAATCATGTGCAGTGTGAACGCTCTGATCCGTTAACATGGGAGCGGAAAAAATACGCAACACAGACGGAGTGTGTGAACCTGCCGTTACGTTTGTATGCCGTCATAGAGGTCTGTTCTTTTCTCGTGCTCCATTTAGGCGCGCTGCGTTCTGATTGGTTCGGATAGCATACTGTGGGGAGGTCGGGGGCGCAGAAAATCATGCTATAAAGCGATTTAGAAATCGTGCATGCTCAAATCGCGATTTTATGACGATTTCGATTAATCGCACAGCCCTACACACACACACACATCACACACACACAGACAGCACAGACAGACAGACACAACACACACATACACAGACAGACAGACACACACACACCACCACACACCACACACACAATCACACACAACACAGACAGACAGACACCACACACACACACACACACACAGACACAGACAACACACACCACACACCTAACACTCACACATACACACACACACACCACACACACACATCACACACGCACACCCACACACCCACCCACACACCCACACACACACACACACACACATACACAGACACACTCACACACATACACAGACACACACATACACAGACACAGACACAGACACAGACACACACACACACACACACTCACACACACACACACAGACAGATACAGACAGACACACACACACACACTCACACACAGACCCAGCCATCATACAAACACACACACACACACACACACACACTGGTGGTCAGACAGGTTTGGTTGTCCGATCACTGACAGACGTCTCAGCGGTTTGTTTTTCATGCAGGTTTGATCCAGATACGGCCTGTAGAATCTGCTCTCAGCTCACAGCAGGTGCACAAACAAACACTGTTCTGTTGTGTTACTGTGTTTGTGTGTGTGTGAGTGTGGTTGTGTGGTAGTGTGTGTGTGTGTGTGTGTGTGAGATGGAGAAGATTCAAAATCAGGTCACTCATTGAATCTTCCTCCAGAGCTTCGTACATTCACATACACTTTATTCAGCAGATGTACATTTTCGTAACATTTTCCACCTCCTCTACTCTCTCTTTCACACACACACACACAGACACACACACTCCTACAGTTTGTGATTCTGCTCTGTTTCACACGCCGCTGTCTGTGCGGTCTGTGATTTGAGGCGAGATCAGTGAATCAGACTCAATCAATCGGCTCATATTAGAGACTCGTCTATTACGCTGAGTGCTTCAGCCACACACTCATAAATCTCCCATGAGCTCTGTTTTCAGCAGACGCTCTCAGAGCGCCCCGTCAGCTCTTCCCCACGCATCACGGCCGACTCTAGCAAGTAAACAGCACAATTAAAACACAAAGCCGCGAGAGCCACACCGACCCGACGGCAGGAGTCTGTAACGAGACATCCAGCGGCACAAACGGATCAAAACTTTCATTCGATCTGTTATTTTATCAACAGAGAAATCAGATGCAATCAGCGCTGATTTTCATTCATCTCCAGTGATGAAAGGAGGACAGGGACGGACTCGCTCACTGCTACACAGCGTTCAAGGGAAGTTTTTTGGCAGATGCCCCCAGATTTGTTATTCATCACAGAACACTGCCAAAACAGTTTATAAGAGACTTCAGAGAGAGAGAAATCAAGAGGAGCTCGCTGACACACAGCCACATTAATAAACAGAGCACTGGAAAACACCTCGACTGCTCGTCACGCGGGACTAACTACTGTACACCAGCTCTCAGCACTAGCGAGACGCTACTCTCATCCAATCACTGCTGTTTCCTCAAAGAGGAGACCAATCTATTCAGACCAATGGTCAACTGATATCAGCATTTTTTAATTATTATTAATTATTAATTGTTTGGATGATATATCAGATATATTTTGACAGTGCTGAGATCAAACACATTTTATCCTTTTCAAATTCATAATTTATTAGTATTATACATTAAAAATCATAAGTATTAAAATTTATGTAAAATACATTTTATTGCAGCAATGACATGTGCTTTGTGTTTTGTATATGAGGTGGTATTTGTGTGTGTAATATGTTAGTGCTTGTTGTGTGGTTGGAGTGAGTCGTGTGGGCGTATATATATATAGTATTATATATAGATATTGTGTGTGTTGTTTATGTTGTGTTGACGAGCTGTGTAGATATATATATATATATATATGTGTGTTGTGTTATTACCTGTGTGTGTCGGGAACAAAATAAACATAAAAAAACTGCTGATATAATCTATATATATATATACAGTGGGGCAAAATAGTATTTAGTCAGCCACCAATTGTGCCAGTTCTCCCACTTAAAAAGATGAGAGAGGCCTGTAATTTTAATCATAGTTATACCTCAACTATGAGATACAAAATGAGAAAAAAAATCCAGAAATCACATTGTAGGATTTTTAAAGAAGTTATTTGCAAATTATGGTGGAAAATAAATATTTAGTCAATAACAAAATTTCATCTCAATAATTTGTTATATACACTTTGTTGGCAATAACAGAGGTCAAACGTTTTCTCTAAGTCTTCACAAGGTTTTCACACACAATGTTGCTGGTATTTTGGCCCATTCCTCCATGCTGATCTCCTCTAGAGCAGTAATGTTTTGGCTGTCCGCTGCGGGCAACACGGATTTCAACAACCTCCCTCCACAGATTTTCTGTAGGATTGTGGTCTGGAGACTGTCTAGGCCACTCCAGGACCTTGAAATGATTCTTATGAAGCCACTCCTTCGTTGCTCGGGCGTTGTGTTTGGGATCATTGTCATGCTGAAAGAGCCAGCCACGTTTCATCTTCAATGCCCCTGCTGATGGAAGGAGGTTTTCACTCAAAATCTCACAATACATGGCCCATTCATTCTTTCTTTCTTTTACAGGCTCAGAGTCGTCCTGGCCATTTGCAGAAAAACAGCCGTCCAAGCATGATTTTTCCACCCCCATTCCTCCACAGTAGGTTGGTGTTCTTTGTATGCAGCTCATCATTCTTTCGTGCTCTCCACACAACGACAAGTTGAGTTTTTTAAACCAAAAGTCTATTTTGGTTTTCAATCTCATATTAAATCTCACCAATCCCCTCTTCTGGAGTCTCCAATGCTCTCCTAAGCAAACTTCAGGAACGGGCCTGGCATGTACTGCTTAGCAGGGTAACACGTCTGGCACTGCATGATTGAGTCCCTGCGGCGAGTGTTTACTGATCGTAAGCCTTTGTTACTTGGTCAGCTCTCGGCGGGTCATTCACGATAGTCCCCCGTGTGAGATCTTGCGTGGAGCCCCCAGATCGAGGGAGATTATCATTGGTCTTGTATGACTTCCATTTTCTAATAATTGCTCGCACAGTTGATTTCTTCACACCAAGCTGCTTCCCTATTGCAGATTCAGTCTTCCCAGCCTGGTGCAGGTCTACAATTTTGTTTCTGGTGTCCTTTGACAGCTCTTTGGTCTTGGCCATGGTGGAGTTTGGAGTGTGACTGTTTGAGGTTGTGGACAGGTGTCTTTATACTGATAACGAGTTCAAACAGATGCCATTAATACAGGTAACTAGTGGAGGACAGAGGAGCCTCTTAAAGAAGTAAGTTACAGGTCTGTGAGAGCCAGAATCTTGCTTGTTTGTAGGTGACCAAATACTTATTTTACCGAGAATTTACCAATTAATTCTTTAAAAATCCTCCAATGTGATTTTCTGGATTTTTTTCTCATTTTTTCTCTCATAGTTTAGGTATACCTATGATGAAAATTACAGGCCTCTCTCATCTTTTTAAGTGGGAGAACTTGCACAATTGGTGGCTGACTAAATACTTTTTTTCCCCACTGTATATATATATATATATATATATATGTGTTTGTGTGTGTGTGGTGTTGTGTGAAGAGCGCTCGTAATATATATATATTTGTGTGTTTTATTTGTGTTGTGTGTTTATGTGTGTTTGAAAAGCTGCTGTATATAATAATATATATATGTGTGGGTTTGGTGTGTGTGTGGTGTGTGAAGAGCTGCTGTATTATATAGATCTATTATATATGGTGTGGTGTGTGGTGTGTGTGTGTGGTGAAGAGCACTCCTGTGTGTGTGTGTGTGTTGTGGTTGGTTGTGTGACGAGCAGCTGGATCTATATATATATGTGTGTGTGTGTGTGTTGTGTGTGAAAGCTGCTGTATATATATATATATATGTTGTGTGTGTGTGTGTGTGTGTGAAGAGCTGCTGTATATATATATATATATGTGTGTGTGTGTTGTGTGTGTAAGAGCTGCTGTAATATATATATCTAGTGTGTGTGTGTGTGTGTGTGTGTGTGTGTGAAGAGCTGCTGTATATATATATATATGTGTGTTTGTGTGTGTTTGTGTGCGATCTGCTGTATATATATATATATAATATGGTGTGTGATGTGTGTGTGTGTGTGTGTGTGGAATAGCTGCTGTATATATATATATGTGTGTGTGTGTGTGTGTGGTGTTTGTGTGAAGAGCTGCATGTATTAATATATATATGTGTGTGTGTGTGTGTGTTTGTGTGTGTGTGTGTGTTTATATATATGTGTGTGTGTGTGTTTGTGTTGTGTGAAGAGCTGCTGTATATTATATTGTGTTTGTGTGTGTGGTGTGAAGAGCATGCTGAATATATATATATATGTGTGTTTGTGTGTGTGTGTGTGCAGAGCGCTGTATTATATATTATATATATGTGGTGTGTGTGTGTGTGTGTGTGTTGTGAGAGCTGCTGTATATAATATTATCTTGTTGTGTGTGTGTGTGGTTTGTGTGAAGAGCTGCTTTAATATATATCGATAATATGTGTGTGGGTGTGTGTTGGGTGTGTATAGCGGCTGTATATATTTAAAAAGATAGTGTTTGTGTGTGTGTGCGTGTGTGTGAATAGCTGCTGTAATATATAATATTAGTGTGAGTGTGTTGTGTGTAGTGTGTGTGTGTGTGTGTGAAGAGGTGCTTTATATATATATATAATATATATATTGTGTGTGTGTGGTGTGTGTGAATAGCAGCTGTGTGTGGTGTGTGACGAGCTGCTTGTATATATATAGATATGATATATGTGTTGTGTTGTGTGTATGTGTTGTGTGTGTGAAGGCGCTGTATATATATATATATGATATGTGTGTGTGTGTGTGTGTTGTTCGAGCAGCTGTTGTGTGTGTGGGTGTGTGTGTTTGTAGAGCTCTGCTGTGGTGTACAGACACAGCTCACCAGCATTGATTTTAACCCACATCTCTCCCCTGATGAGCAGTCAGCGCTGCTTTTCTTCTGGAGAAACAAAGAGCAAAAACACCCAGCAGAGTTTGCAGCTTCCTCTGAAAGTTTCCCAAACATTTCAGCTGAAGCACCTGAGCATTAAGACCCACCTAGACTGACGATTACTGCTTAAAAATAGCTTGTGAAACGATACTCGCGGTATGCCAGCGTTTCAGACGGTTAATGACCTCCTTATCTACAGTCAAACCAAACATTATTCAGACACTGGATATCATTTTTTATATTTGTTTTACTAGTGGGTGCAGGACACTACAGTTCATTTATGTAAGCAAAATAAAGTAAACTGGCATATTATACCCAAAAATTCTTCATTCAGTGAACTACCAGCAAAACTGATAAAAATTTGGGACCAAAAATTACTCAGAAACTTTTTTACTCAGTTTTACTTAAGTGTTATCTGACATCATCAAGATGAGTTTGTTCTGACACAGTGTAACTCTGAGTTCTTCTCATATTTTATTACCATTTTCTAAACTATAGCCAATAAACTGTGATTATGTGAGAAATGTTGAAGGTGTCTGAATGAATTTTGGTTTGACTGTATGTACCCGATTTATAACCACAAACAATTATATCTGTTTTTTAGAAAAATAATCTGATTTTCTGTGACTGTGTACAGTAAACATAGCTGCAAGTGTGAGTTCAATGTGAGTTGCTTAGATGGAAAGGGTTAATAAAAATAGTTACATTTGGTGTATAAATGTCTTAACTTTAACACAAGACCATGATTAGCTAAAACGCTGATGTGATTTGGAGTGTGATTAATGACCCTGCGGTAATTTGTGATTTCTGTTATTGCCTTCTTGACTCATTAATGATCAGACTTCCAGAGCAGTATTGAATTCACCACACCAAGACCGAATGCAGAAACTGGATGTACTGCAGAAACAATCCTGTGACAGTCACCATCAAATCAGAGCAGCGTCAGCCGTCTGACAAACGCCTCAGATTTCACTCGCTGGGACAGAAGATGCAAGACGATACAGCACTGGGCAGGGTGCGATAGCTGGCTTTCAGCGAGACGGGAACTGTGTGCAGTCAAACATGAAGTGGATTGGGATTAGCTGGAAGAGCTTTTTGCACCGCATCCGTGACACACGCCTGACCCGCAGCGCAGTCTAATAACATACACACACACACATGATCAGCTTCCCTCAGGACCCCCCGCCAGGATAACCACAACTAACCGCTATCTGTCGATTATTCATTCGATTAATCGGATTAAAATCAAAACATTATTTATTATTAGAACAAAAAAATAATTCATTTGAATCCTTTATTAAAAATGTTATTCCACATCATGCCCAGTGTTGTCCTCCAAACAATGTGCATTTTGAAGACTATGAATATAAATCTAGTGAATGCATCGATGTGGGCAATGATAAACATCCGATTCACGCATATTACATTTACATCCATCAACTCCCATTACTGCTCTCACAAAAATACGCTTACTGGTGTTATCTTGACCAGAACATTCGATTATTCGTACCCCGCAAAACGGTTCTCATTCGCGCTTGAATATGAATCGCCCATGAGTGAACGTCATGATTCAGTTAATCCGGAAGAAAAGACAAAAGTACCGAAGACCTCAGCTGTGTGGGAGCACTTTAAATTGAGTGAGGACAAGACAAAGGCAGTAGAGCCCAGCACGGACCTCAAATTTAGGCCCTAGCCCGAGACGCTCAGGCCCCGGCCCGTGTCCGACAGCTTCAGAATCACCGATCCGAGCCTGTCTTTCCCCCCCTTCTCCCAAAACAGCTTATGCTACTCTTCCAGCTATTAAAATAGATAAATGATAATATTTCATTTCGTGCTTTTTATTAAGTTAATTTAGAAAAACGTTTGTAGCATTTTCGTTCGTTAAATATAAGTTTTTGTTTTTTAAAGTAACGACCAAGCGGCAGACAGTGAGCCTTCTCAAATCATCACGACTTGCCTAAAATAAAATCTAGATATACTAAAACAGTTCAAGCATATAAAAATGTTTAAACGTTAAAACCTGCGCTATAATAAACCTGCGCTATCCAAGTTTGTGCGGAGAGTGGAAGCTGAAGCGCGCTCTGCAGGACACGGAGGCGCCAGCGCAATCACATGCTTTTTTTTCAGTGGAAACAACTTAAAATAGCCTACGCTGTAATTTTTGCTCATAAAGGTAAGAACAATACATTGTTCGGAATTGTAAAGGGTATACTTGTATTTGTGTGCATTCACAATATCAACAAAACATTGTGCTTTTATAAAATCAAACATGATGCGCTTTCTGCCGTCTCGGTCTTCAACAGGAGCGCTTCACTAAAATGAACCGAAACTCAGCGAATACATGTCTCACAGACATGATAAATATATATATAGAAAGCTTTAAATTACTACTTAACGAAATAAAATAAATAAAAAACAAAAACTCTTTCATTACATTCATAATCCTTAAAGATGCACTTCTCTCTAAAGGCTCGTCTAATGAAGAGGTGGCGAGTCAGGATCGGCAACTTCATCCTTGCGACACCGACTCAGAAAACACTAGTTTATTAGTAAATAATTCAAATATCTCCTTACTGTTTCCCCCTGACACATTCATGGTAATTACTTTTGCCGGTGCTTTGCGGCAAGCTTAAGCCTATTGCTTGCATTTGAACGCAGAACTGTTCAGCTGCGCTGACGGCACACACCATACATACTGCTGCTGCGGGACACTAAACACCGTCGAGCCGCTCTTGGCAGCATGGTCTCGTGTTGTTTCCACCAGCGCAGCAATTTTTTCATTACTAATTGATGGATGTCTAAAATATAAAAAAAAAGGAAAAGCCTAAAACAGGCCCGTGTGCCTTCCCGTGCTGAACTATGACGTGAACTTGTCCCACATCCCAGATTACTAAAAGTCGTAAAAAAGTCGGGGCCCGTTGGGCCCGGGCTGAAATGCAGGGCTCTAGTGTGCCAAATATGCGATTTGAAACTGGCCTACTACAACAGCACATCAAGTTTGAAAAATCACCTGAGTTCTGTTAGTAGTACGCCTATAGTATATTGTTGGTTTAAAAAACGAGTTGCTTTTATCCGCCATATTAATCAGTAATTTTACACATGATAAAAACGTGCACTTAATTTGCTTGGAAAATACTTGTGAATATGGCAGTCATAAAAAAACTTACAGTAGCCCAGCTTAATAATAATTTGTCTATATTAAAAGTTTTGCTCTTAACAGACCTGTGTGTTTTGTATCACTACTGCAGTGTCCGTTCTCAGAGCATGTAAACCCTGCCCACGTGAGGCACGCCGCTTCCGGATCACGCTGTTCTGTAGTTTATTAAGTTTATCAATTCTGAACGTGCCGCGTGTCCATATTGCACCAAAATGCAACACTGCACTCCCTTGGGTCCACAGCAACACACCCGCCACGCGTGAAGTCGACTGGATGAACGGTTCTCGACAATACAAATGCAAACAGACAGACAGACACACAGAGATTCCTGCCTTTATTAGAGAGAAGAATATGTTCAGCCCTCCTCTCCGCACTTCGCTATTCTTTTTTGATTACTACCTAAGCTTCTAAGCTCAAAAAATGGTATTCGGACCAGGCTTACTTGTGTTACATGTAGAATTTTAAACAAACGTTTAAGGTTTCACTAGAAATATTTTAGCTAAATAAATTTGCATCAGAACTATTGTGCTCTATTCTGTCGCGCTCCGTCTGTTTAACATGCATGTGCTCGTTAAGTGAATCTGTGACGTTCACAGAGACGTGCTAGCTTTCAGGACTAGCCTGGGAAACTTGTCTCAAATGCTTTACACAGCACACGTGTCTGTCAGGGCAAGGCGTGTTAAACGGCATGCTCATGAGTTTGTTTGAAGCTCTAAATTTAAAGCATTCTCATGTTTATGGGAGCATTGGGTTCCTGTGTCCATATGTCCCAAAAAATGTGTCCAGCCGGGATTTCTTAATTGCCCAAAATGTCCGGGATTCGGTTGTTTTCTTTGTCCCGCTCCCGCCTGCTCCCGCAACATGTGTTTCTAATATTGTGTATAATTTTGGCGCATCAGGGAGCCGCTCTCAGGATGCTGTGTATTTAAATATTTTTGAATGAGCGTTTGCGCTTTTTACTTTCACTTTCGATTTCGTGATCACACGCACTCTGTGTAAAGGGAGCACATCTTACAAGATCAGATATTTGTCAACGAGCTCAGGATCTGTTGAGCGTATACTCCAGCATGGTCTCGTTAGTCATCTCTCCTTATTCTCCACCTGTGATCAGTCAGATCTGACTCCTGCAGCTCTTGTGGGATGCAGGGTTGCCAAGTCCGTGTTTTTTTCCACAGAATTGGGCTACTTTTAACTGTTGCCATCGGTTGATTTTCTCAAGTGGGTTAAAGGTTTGAAATATTGCATAAATTACATTTGACTGAAATGCTTGTATTGAAACATTTAGCATTCTACCTATGATAAAACATTCATGGACTTCTACATTAACTGTTCACTCCTGGTAGAATGACCTGCCCAGTTCAATCCAAGCAGCCGAGTCCTTAATATTTTCAAGAAACGGTTGAAAACACATCTCTTTCATCTTCATTTGACCCTCTAACTCTAGCACACTCTATTCTATTCTATTTCATCTATTTGTTGACTTGACCCTCTAACACATGCACTCTCTATTCTTTTTCTATTCTGTCTACTTGTTTTCTTTTTATTTATTCTAAAAACAAAACAAGCAAACAAACAAAAAAAACTTTGCTACATATACGTTACGAATGCTACATTAGGCGAAACCCCGCCTCCTGCCCCGCCCACGAACCCCGCCCCACACTGTCCTCTTTTTGGAAAACTCAAATATGGTCACCCTACTGTATGTCATACACGTTTCATCCATTGAAATGCATTGTTCACTACTGTAAAGTTCTGCGCACAGCTCTCAGATGCAGATAATCGATAATCAGACCAGTTCATTATCGTTTGTAATTGATTATATTCATTAGTTGCTGGATCCCTAAACCGCAGAGATGTTCTCTGAGGGTAAACAGCGCCGTCACGCCGGAGAAGTGGACAGACGGCGTGTTGATGCTAGTGCTAACGGCTAATCAGAGAGAAGGTGAGGTGAAAACACGCGAGCCAGGGGGAAAAACCGAGCTCTCCACAATCATACTCTCGCTCACACGCTGTCTTTCTAAAATAGCGCAGACGTGTGCTGTTACTGTCACAGAAGTGATAATTGACTCGGAGTAATGCTTTCACTGAAGAGGATGTTTTAATAAACCAACAATGACTCTTCTCGTACGGAGACGCAGCCTGCAGCCAGCACCGATGCCAGGAGTGTTAAAAACCAATTAAAATTACAGCATTGTGGGAAAATGGCCCTGAACACTGGAGGGGAACTTCACACCTCGGATATACAGAGCAGCAAATCACAGGCCCAGAATCACGGGTCGCAAATTAGACGCCAATGCCCCAGATAGCTGCTATCATTTAATAAGCAGTAAACACGATATCTGTCAAATACACTGCAGAATGGCATAAACAAAAAGCGCTGTATGTCCTATTGTTGGTGGGACGTGATAAACAGCTTTGCTAATTAATCCTGCAGGCCCTGAAGGACCGAGCTC
>JADLZN010004448.1:157500-159195 GCA_018155175.1 Sinocyclocheilus anophthalmus
GAGGAGGGAGCGGAAGAGGGGGGAGAGGGAGGAGGAGGAGGAGGGAGACGAGGAAGCAGGAGGAGGAGGAGGAGGAGGAGGGAGAGGAGGAGGGAGGAGGAGGAGGAGTGGAAGAGGAGAGGAGCAGGGAGGAGGAGGGGAGGAGGAAGAGGAAGAGGGCAGGACGTGAGCAGCAGCGAGGAGGAGGAGGAGGAGGAGGGAGGGGAGGAGGAGGAGGAGGAGGACGAGGAAGAGGAGCAGGAAGAGGAGCAGGAGGAGGAGGAGGAGGGGAGGAGGAGGAGGAGGAGGACGAGGAAGAGGACGTGGAGGAGGAGGAAGGGGACGTGGTGAAGGAGGAAGAGGACGTGGTGAAGGAGAAGGAGGAGGAGGAGGAGGAGGAGAGGAGGAGGAGGAGGAGGGTGAGGAGGAGGAGGAGGAGGAGGATGAAGATGACGAGGAGGAGAGGAGAGAGGAGGAGGGAGAGGAGGAGGGGCGGGGGAGGAGAGCGGGAGGAGTGGAGGAGGAGGAGGAGGAGGAGAAGAGGAGGAGGAGGAGGAGGAGGGAGAGGAAGAGGAGGAGGAGGAGGAGGAAGAAGGACCACCGCGGGAGTTCGCTTGAGGAAGGAAAGTTGTCGTCTTACCGGATCACGGCGGTGTCTCCCTGCCTGATGGTGATGTTGTCGGTGGATCTCTGGCTGTCCACGCTGATCACCGGGAATCCTGTGGGAATAAAGCACAGCAGTCGGAAAACACACGCCTGCAGCTGACGGAACGAGGTGCGTCCGCACACAAACATCTCCACAGGACAATAATCCACAGAGAAGCACAGTGAAGAGATGAAGAGCGCGAGAGATCCGCGGGAATAAACGGAGACTGAAGGCGCGCGAGATGAACTGAGGAAACTGCGATCCACCGCGCGCTGCTCCCGTGGCGCAACACCCCACACACCACCACACACAACAACACACCAACAAGCTTCCTAGCTACACTAGCGCTCTGCTGCCCCCTTCACGAGAGTCCCGTTATCGGTTGTCACGACAACAGCCCGCTCTGTGCGCGCATCTGAATGAGGAGGACGCATCACAGGCTCCTGGTGTTTGCATACGAAGCGAATCTAAACGACAGCAGACTAACCCAAACCACGAAACAAAGCACAAGTTTTCACATTATGACTTTTCTTTTGCAGGTTTTGTTAGATTAACTTCTAGAGGAGAATGTGTCTTTAGCACAGCTAGTAAAACAAGGCCTGCGACAAACCCATAACTGAGCGAAGCTCTTCACACTCCACACACTCCACCAGCAACACACACACTCAACACACAATCACACACTCACACACACACACACAACTCACACACACACCCACCACACACCACACACACACACACACACATCCACACCACCACACACACACACCACACTCTCTCTCTCTCTCTCTCACACACACACACACACGCAGAGACACACACACACACAGACACATACACCACACACACACCACACACACACACACTCCACACACGTCACACACAACACACCACACACACACACACACACACACACTCACACAGTCTCTCTCTCTCACACACACTCACACAAACACACACTCACACACTCCACCACACACCACACCACACAAAGCACCCACACCAAACACACACCCAACTCTCTCTCTCCCCACACACACACACACACACACCCACCTCCACACACACAC
>JADLZN010004449.1:0-147777 GCA_018155175.1 Sinocyclocheilus anophthalmus
GTGATCTGGAGGGTGATGAGGGGTTTGAGGATCTGTGCCTTGATGAGCCCATTGAATTTATGGAACTCGAGGGCAATGACCTGCAGCCCCCTCAGGAACAGACAGCGGCCCTACAACCTCCTGGTCAGTCCTCATCATCAGCAGCCGAGTCTTCCTCTCCTGCCTCGTCCACTCAGAAACAGGTAAATTAATCCATAAACACACTGAGATTTTATGGTGTGTGTGATGATGTTGATATTTCATTTAGGGTTTATTTTGTAATGATGAATGGCTGACTGACTGAAAAAATCCTTTAATTTTGGTAAGTTTATTTGACATTGATAACAGAGCAGTTTATTAATTTCTTTTCATGTACAGATGGAGAGTGTGGGACCAGATGGCCAAGCTGGTTATGAGTCCACGTCATTAGGCTGGCCGACAGTCTGGTTGACCTGCGCCATCAGGGGTTTGTCACTCAGAGTAAGGTGGATGAGATTGTCATGCTGTGGAACAACCTGTCAGATCATGATAAGGGCCCTCTCATCTATCCCCCCCACCACCGTGACAGAGTCCTGAAGGGTTGCTTCAAGGTCAGCCATTCGAAGACCAATGTGACCCCTGGAACTGAAAGTCTGAAGAGGTACTGGTTTCTGTTTTTTTTCTTACTTTGTTAGTTATTATCATTTGATTCTCTTGAAAGTTCTTTGTATCTTGGCTATCGCACACCTTTTATTGTTAAAGTCAATTTCTGTCACAAGGCCACTGACGCAGTGCTGGACACAGGTGCCTCACTTTCGGCAGTTCATACAAATATGATTTCTGATGTCTTGAAACATTCTCAGAAGGTTCAACCTTGGACTTTTCCCCCAATTCAGCTTGCCAACAGTGCTGTTTGCACTGACTGGTATTGTCTGGTTAAACATTGGCCTCCAGGGTAAAAATTTAAACCATCGGTTTGTCATTATCCCTGATCTATCCTCTTCACTCATCCTAGGGATGGATTTTATGCTACGAGCGTCGGTTAGGATTCACATCCCATCAAGAACAGTGAACCTCGATGAATCTACACCACAAGAGGTTTTGAGTGAGTGGTTGGAAGCACCTGAGCTTGGAAGCTTGATGTTCTTGGATGTCTGCCAGTCTGCCTTGGATGATAAAGTTGAGATGGCTTGTCTGAAAACAGAACAAAAAGATTAATTATTGGACCTTCTTAAAGACTTTGTGAGCTTGTTTGACAGACACCTGGGGCATACCTCATTGGGCGAGCACGAAATCAACACTGGTAATGCGAAACCAGTTCACCTCCCACCATACCGGAGCTCACCAGCTAAGAAACAAATAATTGAGGATCAAATTCAGATGATGCTGGAAGAAGACATCATCGAACCCTCTTCCAGTCCATAGGCAGCACCTGTAGTAATTGTCAAGAAGCCATGTGGAGACCACAGGTTTTGTGTAGACTACAGAGGCCTTAATCACCTGACACTTAAGGATTCATACCCACTGCCCAGAGTCGACGAATCATTGGATTTCCTGTCTCGTGGAAAATTTCTTTCGACTCTTGATCTGGCTCAAGGGTACTGGCAGACGTCAGTGGAGAAACAGTCAAGACCAAAGACAGCTTTCGCAGTTCTCCCTTTTGAACTCTGTAACGCCCCAGCTGCATTTCAAAGGGGAACGACCAATGTCCTCGCTGGCTTGATCTATAAGTGCTGCGCAGTGTAGCTTGACAACATCATCGTTGAATCTCCGACATTTGAGCAGCACTTGGAAGACCTCCGAGAAGTCCTGTTGAGACTAAAGTCAGCTGGTCTTACTCTCAAACTGAATAAGTGTCAGTTCTGCTTGAGTGAACTTGTCTTTCTAGGATACAGGGACACTCCGGATGGTGTTTCTCCTGACCCGAAAAAGCTGGAAGCAGCTACAGATTTTGGAACACTGACTGATGTGAAACAAGTGAGAGGTTTTCTCGGCCTCACAAGCTACTACAGACGGTTCATTCCAAATTATGCCGAAAAAGCGGAGCCACTTTTTAAACTCACCAGAAAGGAAACCCCATTCAGCTGGGACGACAGTTGTCAAGCTTCGATGGATTACTTGAAAAACTGCCTTACATCTGAACCCATTCTGTGCCTCCCAGATTTATGGCTTATGAGATGTAGTTGTTGCTTTTGCAAGCAGAACATTGCGCAAAGCCGAAAGACCGTACTCAACGCCGGAGAAAATTTCAAGATGGCGCCGATGCTGATGGCTGCCTCCGTGGCGTGCTCCGCAGCTGTTTTAAGTTTTTTAGTGTTGTCTGTCTTTAGTTATTCCTGCAATCAGTTTTACCAGAGGACGAATAATTCATAAACTGTAAGCCTTTCTACTCGCCGCGAGAGTTTTGCTCATTCATTCTCGTCAGAGTGTAAATTCCTCCGCAAGCGCACGTGAGCTCAACTTTAC
Source organism: Sinocyclocheilus anophthalmus (assembly GCA_018155175.1). Taxonomy (NCBI): domain Eukaryota; kingdom Metazoa; phylum Chordata; class Actinopteri; order Cypriniformes; family Cyprinidae; genus Sinocyclocheilus; species Sinocyclocheilus anophthalmus. Next base: position 2,425 of record JADLZN010004449.1, read on the forward strand.
AGAAACTCGCTGATCAGATCAAAGACACAGAGCAACAACACCCAGACTCTATTTTAATAATTCTCGGGGACTTTAATAAAGCAAATCTATCCCGTGAACTGCCAAAATACAGACAGCACATCACATGTCCCACCAGAGACAGTAATATATTGGATCACTGTTACACCACAATAAAGAATGCATATCACTCTGTCCCATGGGCAGCTTTGGGGCTCTCGGATCACTGTTTGGTTCATCTTATACCAACAGAAACTGAAATCAGCTAGACCTGTATTAAGGACTGTAAAAAGATAGACTAATGAAGCAGAGCAGGATTTAAAAGCTTGTTTTGACCGCACTGATTGGAGTGTTTTTGAAGCTACAGCCACCGATCTGGACGAGCTCACAGAAACTGATATAAGATGTTACAGTCTCTGTGAAGATATGTGCATTCCTACCAGGTCTCATCTAACTTACAACAACGACAAACCATGGTTCACTGCAAAACTCAGACAGCTCCGTCAGGCCAAAGAAGATGCTCACAGGAAGGGGGATAATGTCTTGTATAAACAGGCTAAATACACACTGGAAAAGGAGATCAGAGTGGCAAAGAGGAATTATTCTGAAAAAATAAGGATTAAATTCTCTTCCAGTGACTCAGCATCAGTGTGGAAAAGTCAGTGAAAATGAGGTGTGCCAGGTCTTACGGAAAAAGAAAAGGAAAAAAGCACCAGGCCCAAATTGTGTTACACAAGCCTGTCTGAAATCCTGTGCTAACCAGCTGGCCCCCATCTTCACACAGATCTTCAACAGATCACTGGAGCTGTGCGAAGTCCCTTCATGCTTCAAACGCTCCACCATCAACCCCATCTCAAAGAAATCCAAAATTACAGGACTAAATGACTACAGGCCTGTGGCTCTAATGTCTGTGGTCATGAAGTCTTTTGAAAAACTGGTGCTGGCCCACCTGAAGGACATCACTGGACCCTTACTGGATCCTCTTCAGTTTGCCTACAGAGCAAACAGGTCTGTGGACGATGCAGTAAACATGGGACTGCATTATGTTCTGCAACATCTAGACAGACCAGGGACTTATGTGAGGATCCTGTTCGTGGACTTCAGCTCGGCCTTGAACACCATCATCCCAAAACCTCCTCTGCCCAAACTAACTCAGCTCTCCGTGTCCACCTCCGTCTGACAGACAGGCAGCAGCTAGGGAGGCTGGGAAAATACACATCCAGCAACCGAACGATCAGCACTGGTGCTCCTCAGGGATGTGTTCTCTCCTCACTGCTCTTCTCCCTCTACACAAATTACTGCACATCTAAAGACCCCTCTGTCAAGCTCCTGAAGTTTGCAGACGACACCACACTCATCTGCCTCATTCAGGACGGTGACGAGTCTGCTTACACTCAGGAGGTTAAAGAACTGGCTGTCTGGTGCAGTCTCAACAACCTGGAGCTCAACACGCTCAAAACTGTGGAGATGACCGTGGACTTCAGGAGAAACCCCCCTGCACTCCCCCCACTCACCATCATGGACAGCACTGTGACTGCAGTGGAGTCATTCAGGTTCCTGGGCACCACAATCTCTCAGGACCTGAAGTGGGACACTCACATAGACTCCATTGTTAAAAAGGCCCAGCAGAGGTTGTACTTCCTTCGCCAGCTGAGGAAGTTCAACCTGTCACAGGAGCTGCTGAAACAGTTCTACTCCGCCATCACTGAATCTGTCCTCTGCACTTCTATAACTGTCTGGTTCAGCTCAGCTACCAAATCTGACCTCAGAAGACTACAGAGGGTAGTCCGGACTGCTGAGCGAATCATTGGTACAACCCTCCCTTCTCTCCAAGAACTGTACTCATCCAGAGTGAGCAAAAGGGCTGGCAAAATAACTCTGGACCCCTCACATCCAGACACTCCCTCTTTGAACTGTTGCCATATGGTCGACGCTACAGAGCACTGAGCACCAGAACGGCCAGCCACAGGAACAGTTTCTTCCCTCAGGCAATCCATCTCATGACCACTTGAAATAATGTGGAACACACTATTATTCACTCATACACTATTTATCTAACACACATACTCAGTCTATTTCAATTTGCACATAATATACCTGTACCTACAACTGTCTATTGTAATTGTTTAAGTCCTTATTTTACTGTTCATTGTTAGTTTTTATTTTTTTATTATCTGTTTTTTTTTTTTTTTTCTGTCAGTCATTCTTTATATGGGAAGCTTAGTCACGAAAACAAATTCCTTGTATGTGTAAACATACCTGGCAATAAAGCTCATTCTGATTCTGATTCTGATTCTGAGAAAGAGTGTTTGGGAGTGATTTGGGCTCTGGAACATTTCAGACCTTACATCGAGGGCCTTCATGTAACCATTTATACTGACCACAACAGCCTGAGGTGGCTGATGAACTGCCCCAACCCCTCTGGACGACTGGTGAGATGATCCTTGCGTCTACAAGATTTTTACTTCAATATCGACCACAGGCCAGGTGTTCAGAATAAAGTTCCAGACGCTTTATAACGCAGCCCACTGCCGCTTTGTGAGGGCCCTATTGATATCCTTCCACCGCATGCTGTCATAGCTGGGTTGGATCTGCGCAGTCTCTCCTCAGTCACGATCACAGACAGAGTGCAGTTGAGGCCATTGCAAAATGGTGACCCAGTGGTTGGCGGTCTTCTTCGAAACCTTGAAGGGGGCGGCACAGACAAAGAACATGTCATTCATGATGGTTCAAATAGTCCCATGGTATTTCAGGGACCCTAAGGTAACCTGCAGTCTCCACCCAATGAAGCAGCTTGAGTTATATGTCCCAACAGTAATTCGACCCACTGTACTTAAATATTATCACGACCATCCTACAGCTGGCCACCTGGGTGTGACAAAAACGCTGGCCAGGATGAGGCAAAGGTTTTTTTGGCCCAAAATGGCGACAGATGTGGGGGGGGGAAAAAAAAAGGTAGGTCTTGTGTCCTGTGTGCCAGTTGATGAAGCCGAGCCAAAGAAAACCGGCAGGCCTGATAGTTCCGATAAAACCAATGAAACCCTGGGAATATACATGCATGGATTTTGTGGGTCTGCTTCCCCCGTATGCAGAGTGGCAACGAATATCTAATCGTCTTCGTTGACTACTTTTCAAAATAGGTGGAAGTGAGTGCAGTGCGGCACAACGTTTGTGACAGACAGTTACACGAGTTCCATGGAGAATAAAGCGCTAGTTGTGAAATGTCAATCGCCTTCGTGAAGTCTGTCTGGTATCAGTAACTCAAGCTAAGTGAGCTATCCCTATTTGTTCCGTACACAAGCATACTAATAGTTTAAATCGAACAATGTGTGTACACAATGACTGTATAAGCAATACATAAGGCAGGGTTATAAAAAATTTTAACAGTGCCATACCCCCTGGTAGAATTTTCGCATACCCAACTCTTCCACTACCAACACAGTCACATCCTTCCATTAAGGGGCCAATCATTTACCCCCTTAAAGTGAATTTACGGTGCTATTTGACCTTTATAGACAGCAAAGTTTTCTAGCCGTATTAATTGAATGTCATGTTGTATGTCATTCTTAAAATTCATTAAAGGAGTTAAATAGTTAACTGAGGTTAGGGAGCTGGGACAACCTCACTCAGCCACATCTCAAAAAAACTCCAGACTTACTTACAGGCCGGACCCGTACAGCACGGTTACTCGTTCGTCTCGATCACCTGCCTTCCCTTTTCATACATTAACCATCCTTACACATCTCTCTCTTCCTTATAGTTGAATCGCTCGGCACACATAAACGAGAAATATACCCGCGTCCAAGTCTTCCGGGCCACCAACATCGGACTCCCGATCAACATGGTATATCCCTCACCTTTTCCCTCCTTCCCATCACCATTCTTCACTAAATTTATCCAATAAAGAATTACTTCCCTAATCACATGTGTGTGTTCCCTGCTAGGAATTGTATTATAATATTTAAATTAAAGCAATAAATGATGGCAAAATAAGTGATACTTGTAGATGTAAACTACAACTGCAGTATGGTGGCAGCAAATCACTGTCCCCCTCCCCACTAATGAGCGAAAATGACAAAGAGTATAGAAGCCCAAGAGGCAAAACTCTGTAGTGATAAGGGCAACGGTCTATAGATGGCACTGCGGAGGCGTTGCCGCCATTTTGGACTGAAAACGACTGAAAGTCGGTAGAAGATGCGAGAGAGCAAGTGGGCGAAACGCAAGCATTCTACTCCTTTCTTATGTCTTACAATCTCTTTTAGATTTTTTTTCTCTCTCACACGAACACACAATTGCTGCTGATAGTTTTGATCTTTTACTACCACTTCCACTTTATTCCTCTATTACTATGTACAGTTAATGTTAAATGTGTGCACTTGATACAGTACAGACATATTATCTGTCTTATAATCTCTTCTCTAACACAATTGCTGCTGATGATTTTGATCTCTATTGCTTTTTTGGTTTTGATCTATTACTATTTTCAGATAAATGTGTGCACTTGATACATGACAGAAATGACAGAAACCTCACAATAGTTGGTGGAGTCCTTGATACAATGTTTGCAAGTTGTTCATATTTTGTGATATTTGATCAGTTTTTTATAAAAGTTATGAATGTGTATCATTTATTTTAATTTATTTTTTATTTAAAAATCAACATTGTGAATAAATATATATGACTGTGTCTGCCTCTATTAAATCACTACCAAACATCACATTTGGTAATTTCACGACCATAAGTTTTTAATTTAACAAGGGAAAATGTAGATAGAACATAGATATTGGTAAGTAAAGGGTTTGCAGTAATTTTATCTTTTTACTTGGCAAACAGTAAGCAGTATGAAACAGTCTAGTGAATTGGTGGAGGGGACCTATCTATGTTCTTTATATTTAAGATGATAAAAAATATATATACATGGTTATATCATATATATAATATATATATATATATGGGTAGTATATATATATAGTAATATATATATATATATACACTTTAAATGGTTTTGTAAGTGGTCAGCGCACGGCTCCTATTAGCTCTACGGCGTGTTTGTGTAGTTTCAGCCACAAATGGCGGCGGCACAGGCACGTCATGGGGAAAACTGTTGATTGGACGTTCTATGAGTTTCCCCTCTTTGGACTTCTATACTCTTTGATTACGCCATATATTCATTCGCAGTTAAGCAACTGGCTGTAGTTATGAATGGGTTATTAAATCACTGACTCTCCAAATCGTTCAAAGACGCAGATTCGTTCACTAACGAAACACCACTGTATGTTGCTTGGAGACGCACACCAGTTCTGTCACAGATTTCATTGGAACTATTATTTCGTTGTAAAATATAACAAACAATATTGACAATACTGTGTTTAAAATGTATGTCACGTAATATTCTATATTATTTTTTTGAACTGTTGTATAAAATCAATGTCACATTTGCAATCATTTGGAAATTCAGAGAAAATTGCATTCTTGCTCATATTTTAAATATTAAAAACAAGAACTCGCACAGGGTATGTTTCTGTTAAATCAATCTCTATGTACAGTCTGTTCTTCATGCTATTAAGTGCTAAAAAACCTACTTTAAAGATACATTGAATGGTAGTGCTATTTGCTAAAGCAGCATACTCTGCAACCATCCTAACATATGCATGCTGTGTGTGTGCATGTAGTCAGATTTGACTGCAAAAGATGAGGTAATTTGATTGGATGTTATATATTTGATGGTTTATGGCACTCCCATTTTCCTGTTTCTACACTATCCTCCTAAGACCCGAGCTTTGGTTTGGCTTGCATTTTAGATTTCTTCTAGCTATTTGGGGTTAGGAGGAACCAATAAATATAATAACCAGATATTATCTTTGAACATTAAGCTCTTTTTGAAAAAAATTATGTCCACATCTGTATCCCCAGAAAACAATCAAGACACCATTGTGTAACAAAGTGCAAATCTCTTTTATTTACAGCCTGAGTGAGCACTGTGCCTGAACATTTTTCATTGTTACCATTGCATATATAACTGTTTCAACTTCTGAACATGGATATGGAAAAACAAAATTTATACGAAACAAGATATCATATCCAAAAACTATTTGCTTATGTTTTGTTTTTTTGTAACACTCCAAACTAGGAATGTCCACCTTCTTCTTGTAGCCAATCAAATGAGCCTCTCTCTGACTCTCCATTTACTCTTATCTGATTGGTTCAATAAACACATCATATGCCAAGACATTAATCTTCATTTAGTTCAGGATCGTTCTGGCTGCCGGAATGGATTTAAAGTACACATACAGATTGAATCATGATTTTACTATAAATCCAAAGACAATGGTTACTATTGTTAAACCATGGTAACCACAAATTAACCATGGTATTTGCTACACTAACCATAGTTTAACCATGGAATTTGTAGTAAAAAAAAAATACAAATGGTAATCCATTTGCCAAAAAAATTTAAATAATTGGTTACTGTACTTTTACTATAATAAAAGCATGGTTAATTTTTGTAAGGGAAAAACATGACTCATGTTCAGTATTAGGATTTTTCTATAAAGATATTGTGGTGATGTACTAATTTTGACATGTAGGCAATTTAGAAAGTATAGTTTTGCTAAATCTTGAGTATTAAAGTCATGTGAGAGATCGATATCAGGGCAAAATAAAGAGACTGAAAAGAAAAATGGAAGTGAAGGTGCAGTTCAGGAGAGAACTTTTAATTATTTTGCATGTCCCCAACCTAAGGATTTAAACCTTTTTTTATGTGAGGTCCATACAAAAAATAGGGTTGTCCATGTTTCAGAATTTGTTGTGGGTGTATGAGTGTGAGATTTCCCGGCCTGAAATTTTTTTCCCAGTCCGCCCCTCGTGGAAATTAATGGCGCAGACATGCGGTTTCATTTACTACACATAGCCAGCTCATTTTTTTTTTTTTTTTTTTCTTTGGAAAAGTATTTTCAATTACGGTTAGTATTTTAATATGTTACTTGAATCTGTAACTATTAACATTCCAAAGAACCTGACCAACACTGTGTATCCATGTGATAGAACATTTTACAAAATAACCAATGCATTTCAACAACAACAAAAAAAAGTTTATTTTGTGGAAAACACAGTGATCAAAATTAGAGAACAGTAACCACTGTAGCACGAAATAGGATTACGACTAAAATTTTGGAGGTTTACAGCTGTCAGAATTAGTAGGAATTGTAGAGGCCCTTGCTTTGAATGACTTCAGCACATCTGGGGCATTTTCCAGAGATTTTCAATTGGGTTTAGATCAGGACTCTGGACCAGCCATTTCATTATTTCAATGTTCTTTGCTTCAAAGTTTTACGTGTTTTGCAGTGTGGCAGGGACATTGTCATGCATGAAAAGCTGATTGGGAGATGCTTGCAGGGAAGGAACTGCATGTTGCTGAAGGGGGTTCTGATAAACATTTGCATTCACCCTTCCATGTAGCTCTATAAGAGGCCCAACTATGGCTGCAGAAATCATCCCCAAACCATGACACTTCCTCCTACACTTTTCACTGACTTCTTTACGTGCTCGGTGTTCAGTCTTTCCCCAGTTGGATGCCAAACATAATGTTTCCCATCAGACCCAACTCAATTAAACTTGCTTTCGTCACGAAAGTGAACTTTGGACCAGTTTTCCTCTCTCCACACAACATGCTCCTCAGCAAAGGTGAGTCTAGCCTTTTGATTCATTCTGCTGATGAGAGGCTTGGTCACTGCAGAGTGCGCTTTCAGTCTGACTTCTCTTAAACGTGCCGAGACAGATCCATACCCTGTTCATCACTAAACTGGCAAGCAATTCCAGCTGTAGTGTTGAACCGATTCCCCATTGAGAATCTCCGCATTATTCTGTCCTCTTGTGCATTTGTCTTATGTGGATGACCAGCCTTTTTGGGGGACTTGAATTAATTAGTGTCATTGTAAAGCTGCAATACTCTAGAAATCACAGATTTGGAACAACCAACTTATCTTGCTATGACTGAAAGGGTCATCCCTTTTACCTTCATCTGAACGCCTCTCAGTGAGCCCGCCATCTTGCAATCTCACGTGAAATTAGCGGAATGCTGCCAGTTAAATAGGGGATTTGTCAGGAAATTAGCACCAGGTGCCAGATTAACACCAATAATTTGTAGGTATTTGTAAGTGTTCTCTAATTTTGATCAGTGTCCTTTTTCAAATATCTATTTTAAGTTTTTTTTATACTGTGCTTCAGAATACAATTCATTTATGAAATATACTTAAAAACTGCTCTTTGACTCCTTGTCTCTACTTTGGATTTGCTACAGTATACAGTTGGGCAGTAGGGTTAATCTATAATATAACTCTATACAGTTGCAATCAAAATTATTCAGCTATGTCATAATTATTCAACCCATATTCGACATTACTGATTTTAAGTCACTTATTTGTATGGTGGGAAACAAAATTGTCTTAAAACACATTCAAGTCTTTAGAAACTCTATTAAAAAACAGAATTAGCTTGAGCTGTTACACATACATACTTCCCTTTCATGGGAAGTTTGAACTGCGTCATCTAGGGGTCGCTATGGGGAACGTCGTGACCCGTGTCTGAAGCATACATTGAAAAAACACCAACTCGTTGGCCGGCGACAGCCATGACGTCACTACCGGTGCGACTATAGTATAAATGGGTGCCGGGAGCACACATCATTCTCTTCATTGACTGTTTTGTTTGAAGCACGCATTTCTGTGGTAAGAGCGATCTATATTCATATCATTATGGCGAGCACTAACAAAGCGTTTAAAGGATGTGTGCATCTGTGTTGTCGTTGTTTAACATCCGATGACACACAAGATCTATGCGTTATTTGTTTGGGCGAAGAGCACGCACGCGATGTCTCCGAGGGGGCAATCGGCGTGCACCGCGAGCATTTTTTCAAGGAAAAAGCTCTGCTCTCGTTTGTCTCTCTTTTCAAGGAAAGAGGGGCAGCCATTGGCTCCCCGCGATTCAGGACCCGTAGCTGCTGAGGCGCGGAGGAGAATGAGCTCGTGGGGATCGCAGGTGGATCTGGCCATTGAGTTTGAAGAGGGGTTTCCCTTTCGTGATAGTCGGCTGTGCACGAGAGTGAGCCGCTGGAGGATGATGTTATTCATTAACATTGTCTGATTCAGGGGCCAGTGCTCTGCTGGGATCAGCACAGCAAAAGCAGGAAATCGCTGAGGAGGGCAAAGAAGCTGAGGCTGAGCCTTCCCAATCCTCCTGCCCTGCGTATGATGAGCTTTTGGAAATTATGTATCGCGCCACGGCGAGGCTTTACTTGCCGTGAAGCGGGTGAAGAAAGTGATGTCGCGAAATATCTCGATGAACGTTATTTTTTCTGGCCATAACCATCCAGCTCAGGTGAGCCTTCCTTTCTTCCTGTTTTCCATACAGAGATTGAGAAGGAATGGAAGAGGCCGTTTTTTCCTCACGAATCCATCGATTCCAGCATACAAGTTATGCCAACATCGAGGCGATGCGCAAAAGCGGTTATGAGAAGATGCCCCTATAGAGAGACACTGGTCAGCTATCTCTCTATGGGTGAGACATCCTCTAAGACTCCCCTCCTTGACATCTCGCTCGGATGCCAGGGCATACGCAGCAGCAGCAGGTCGGGCTGTCGCTTCATTGCACACGATGGTGATGCTTCAAGCATATCAGGCTGACCTGCTGAAAGACATGGATAAAGGAGGTCCAGGTCTGAGCCCGAACAATCCAAGGGGTCGTGGCCCGTCTCGGTTTGAGGATCAGAGATTGTCTCAGAAGGCTAGTGTCGCGGCTCGCTCTCCTCCCCCGCCCATGGGTAGGGGTAGGAAGAATCGCGGGTCAAAGGAAGGTGAGTAAAAGACCTAAGGGATGTGATCCAGACAGGGCATCAGTGCTTTTGTCCGGATCAGAGTGATACCTCAGTATCTACTAATTTCCTTCGGGGGTCTTACATCTGCCCTTATCTTCACCTTCCTAAATTCCCCTGTAACCACCATCTCTCCACCTGACCGAGGTTAGGTGGGAAATTTCCTGCATTATAGTCTCCTATACTGGACCTATAAGGTTTGGTTGGTTCTATGGCTTCATAATAACCATCTTACTGATGGTCCGGTCTAGAAACTTCTCCGGACAGAGCTCAGACGCGGGAACCATGGTGGTTGAGTACGATCCACGTCTAAATATATGTATATATAAATATATACAGTATATGTGGGTATCTAATGAGCTGGTGGTTGTGTGTATAACCCTTCTGCTAGTTTCTTTGCAATGTTTCCCGGGACCTGTGTGTTTCTGTCCCTTTCTAGGGTAGGTCCTCGATGGGCACCCCCTCTGCTGGGTTCAGAAACCGGGTGCTCGACTTGCAGTGCTTATTTCACTCGTCAATATATGTCCAGAAGGTAAGAAAAGCTGGGTTTTGGCTTCATACTTCCTGGATCATGCGGCCATAACACAGGCTTCTGCGGGAGCCTTCGTGATCATTAGGCCCCCAGTGTGTCACTGCAAAAATTCCTGGATGTCCGGGCTGGGGTTACGCTTTCATGCTACCCTGACTGGTCTACCGTATCTGGGTCGCCCTGAGGGGTTTCCCGATTACCAGGATATCCCGTCTTGCTGAGGCATAGAGCGGGAGGCATAGGTGGCATTACGAGAACCTTCCTGTGTAATGCTGTCTCGGGCAGTGCTCCCCTCACCTTTGAGGGTTGTATTTGAGCTTGCCTCTCCCATTTGGCCCAGTACTTCCGGGTATCTGTAAACAGATGCAGTCCGAATCCGGTCCGTGGCCTTCCGTCTGATTGCCACCAGAGGTCACCTCCAGTATATTGACTTTTACACCACACAGACTGTTACACGTCACCATGGACTACATTTCCCATCATCCATTGCACTGATTGCATACAACTGTAACCAATCACACAAACAATATATTACACCCACTCAGATCCTTCTCAAACAGCCGAGTATTGTTTGCGTATATTCACTTCTTAGTGATAGATGCTTACGGCTCATATCGTATTTTCTAGTATGTCTTAGTCTTGTTATTACTGTTTCTGATTCCTGCCTCGTGTAGCGGATTATCTATGTTTTACCTTTCAGACAGTTACCCTGCTGGACTATTGTTACGTCCTGGTTATCTCTCTTTGACTTGCCCTGTTAAGATAAGTCGCCAGGTATTTGTTCTGACTCAAGTCTGTCTTTGGATACTCTGTGTTTTGCCCCTGCCGTCCTGTTGACTGAGTGTTTTTGACCCTGCCCTGTGTTATGACCATGTCTCTTGTCTAATAAAGCTTGAAATGGATCTGCACATCTCTCATCTCGTTCGCCCGGTTACGGCTCTAGAGAAGAAATAGTTTTATTACTTTAGGAAGTCTAAGGCTACATAAGATTCATACAAATTCGTAGAGGCACCACAGCTGGAAGATTTATTCCTTAGCTTAAAATGTGTTGCACCAATATCAGAAAATGTTTGATCAGAGCAACTGAGAAAAACCTGCAATGTACTGCCAATGACTTGGAAGATGACCTGATGAAAGGAGTAAATACATTTCAATGCAGACCATATGAAGAACACTAGACAAGTATGGCCTTCATGTTGGGGCAACTTGCCGAATGCCAGTCTTGACTAAAAAGAACATAAAAGGCCGACTTGAACATGCTAAAATTCATTTGGATAGATCTGTGGAGTTCTGGAAGAATGTTGTATGGAGTGATGTGACCAAACTGGAATTTTTTGGAACCATGGATCAGTGGTATGTCTGGTGCAAAAAAGGCAAAGCTTATAAGCAGAAGAACACCATGTCCATGGTCATGGCTATGGGGCTATTTTACTGTTGTTTGGAAGTCATGACTGTATGAAGGACATCATGGATTCTGTGAAGTATCAGGCCATTTTGGCAGGAATTGTGATGCCTTTGCATTAATTGCATTAAAAATGTTAACGCATTATTTTTTTCCCATAACTAATTAATTAGATTAACGCACAGCCATAGTTCTTAGTGATCTTTGCAAGATGTACACTCCTATGGAAAGTAGCAACACTCCAGAATTTTCTACACAGGGTTTCTTACCATGGATACGGAGTTAACTTACTTTTTCCAACTTGTCCTGTCACTGATAATTCAATGCCTTTAATACAAATGTGAAAAATATGCATGATATTATAGTCAAATTGTGTTTGCCTATAATTGTGACTTAAGATCAGACCACATTTTTATGAGTAATCAATGCAGAAATCTAGATATTAAATCCAAAAAGGGTTCACAAACTAATTCTTTCCACTGAGCAAGAGGACATGGTACTTTATTATATTGTTTAACATCATTTAAAAGAGAAACTATTAAATGTAGCTAAAACAAGTCACATCTTGCTAAAGTATGGAAAACCAGGCAGTGGAATTAAAGTAAAATTGATTTTTATCTCCTGTTATTTTGGCAGTCACATTGACTGTTATAAAACAGTGAACAAGTTCTGACAAAATACAAACTATTTTACATACAAACCAGTTACCAACAAAAATAAGGTATTACTGTAGTATTTATAGAGTTCAGAGTTATCTTGCACAAATATGTAGTTTAACAACTAAAAGGCTAAAATTAACTTTTTTAATCTGAAAGAGAAAGGCATTTATTGTCATTAAAAATAAAGGAAGTTTTTGAAGTGTAAATAAAGTGCCTCATAAGTATTTAATAAAATGTTTATCATGTTGTGTTAGGGGTAAATATAGTGAGGGCTTTATTGTCTCAGTATAAGGCAGCATCCATTTAATAACTTAAGGCCTACATTATTATAGCACACTGTTTTATAATGTACTATACTACAATGGATCGCATATACCTACTCTTCACACTTATTGCAAAGAAAGTACTATTTTTACAAAGTGTAAAAAGAATTGAGAAGAAATGTGTGACACGACCAAAAAATGAAGCAGACATGCAAGCAATCATTGATGGCTTTGAAAGCAAGACTGAATTCCCAATGTGTGGGGGTGCCCTCAACGTCACACACATCCCCATTATTGCACCTTCAGCACGGACCACCACAACTGTAAAAGTTGGTACAGTGAGCTGCTTCAAGGTCTTGTAGACTTAATTACAAGTTCCTTGACTTCGATGTTGGCTGGCCGGGGAAATGTCACATTGCTTTAGTGTTCTCACCTCTCCCAAAAGCTTGAGAATGTCACTGATATACCTGTTTTGATTGTGGCCGACTCTGCATTCAATCTAATCAAGAATATTTAAAGCACTTCCCTGAAGGCACAGCAGCTGCTTGCTTCAATAAGCACCCGAGTCGGGCACGCATCCATGTGGAGCATGTATTTGGATGCCTTAAGGGCAAATGGCAGACTCTGATGAAAAGGAATGACTCAAGGACAAGCAAAATAAAATACATTGTCACAGCATGTATTTTGATACACAACTTCTGTGAGAACTTCAATCTACAATTCATCAATGCCCCACTACACTTAGAGAGTTGTGAAATACCTGAGCAGCCACAGAAACAGATCAGAGATGGCATTCAAACTCTACTCCATGAAGTTACATCCACAAGGCATTAGAGGTTTTTATTAGTCAGTTGTCATATGGACACTGACAAGAAATCCAGCACAACAAAATGCCAAAGTGACCAAAACAATTTAGGAATACCCTCCTGACAACATTCACCAAGTTCTGAAGACAAAACCTCTAATAGAACAGTTCCATCAAGTTCTTTCAGGAATAGAAAAAAAATTGCTTAGATTGTACCTTTGTTAAAGTAACTTTTACTGTACAAGTTGTACTACAAAAACGTCACAATGAAAAGAGTACTGTCACAGTGTGCCAAAGACGAGGACTAGAAGAGATGCAGGTAACGTAAACTTCACTTTTATTAAGTCAACACACACTCATATCAACAGAAGTATCTCCGTGGAAGCAACTGAGGTGAATGTGGCAGAGAGTGCATGAGAACAGTCTTATCTGAAACACCCGGTTTCCAGTTCACAATCCTTTGAGCACACGAAGATCTTGGTGATAGGCAGAGCACAGGTAAGTTTCAGTCTTTTAGCAGAGCCGAAGAGAAAGATTTTGAAGGAGTAACCTTGAGATCTTCTTTTATGTTCGACATAAGACAGCAACTTATACAGGTTTGGAACGACATGAGGGTGAGTAAATGATGACATAATTTTCATTTTTGGGTGAACTATCCCTTTAACAAGGAAAACCATACACTTTATGGAAAGAGACTGGGGATGAGAGTGCTGCATTGGGCCAGGCACAGGTGTGGCATTTGGAGCAGGGGGGCCAAATTGAACCTCAGAAGGATAAAGATAACTAGGGTACAGGCCATAATTGAATGCTGTGGTGGGAGGAAAGGCCATTGGCCTAAGGCACTGAAATAACTGCATAATCAATACTCTGTTCTCTCTTGCACGCTGCTCATCAGCCTCCATCCTTCTCATTTTGAAATCAAAGCAATGCCTCTCAAAATCCATCCGGTTCCTCCCAGCTTCCTTCTACCATTCCAATCTGTCAATCTCGTACTTCACATAGTCACCACATGAAGCAGGTTCATGCTTGAAAATGTGGTCAATGCCCTTTCACAGCTTTCATGAATTGTGTTTTCTTCACTTTACATTTATGCCCTCCTGTCATGAAAACAATATAATTGGCAGACAGGGATACACATCTGAATCTTTGAGAAGAGTGACTATTAAGGAATTAATTATATATATATATCCACATTACGTCTATTAGTGCTGTCAAACGATTAATCATGATTTATATTATATATAAGTTTATGATTAATCGATTTATCGTTGTTATGTAATAAAACTTGTATTTTGGATATGATTAATCGCGATTAATAGTTTGACAGCACTAATGTGTATATATGTATAATATATATATATATATGTGTGTATATGCCAGGTCTGTTATCCATATGATCCCACCAGTCCCCAAATCTCCTACACTTTATTAAAAACTATTCTGTAATCTGTTCCCAAATAGTGTGGTTATGCACTATGGTCTCAAACAGTTTCTGAAACCGACATTCTCCCCAAATTGAAATTAAACACACATGAGGAAAATATACTTCCTCCGTGTATGAGGAAGAGTGGAGAAAAATGGAATCAGAGTTGTGAAAGGACTATTATATTTTTGTGTTTACTTTTGTCCGGTGATATACATCAATGCCACAGTCCCACCACGAGAGATAATCAACAGCGAAGCCTTGGCGATACGAAGTTTTACTTGGATGTGCTGAGTGCGGGTGGCAAGGAGGCTCGACGATCTGGGATTACAGCGGAATGGAGTTATATTGCCGAAAATTGGGAGAATTTAACTTCTCTCTATGGAGATACTAGAGACGTGCTGCGTCAGGAGGTGATTGATGGTTTTGTCAGATCTGAGGCCTGCTCCAGGTTGGTAGATTTAAAGCCAAGCCTGGATTATGCAGAGCCTCCGTGGCGTGAGCGGACAATGTTTAAGCAACTGGATGAACCGGTAAGCTCAATTCGGGAGGATGCTGTTTGTGGTATTGACTTCAGGAAGACCTCAAAAGGTCTACTTATTGCTCATTTAAATGTTAGGAGATTACTTCCCAAAGATCTCTGAGATAAGACTGTTATGTTCTGAGCTCAAGTTGTCAGTACTTGGGTGTAGTGAAACATGGTTGGACAGTTCGATTTTGGATTCTGAAATTGGAATTGCAAATTACAGTTTGATAAGAAGAGATTGAAATCGTAAAGGTGGCGGTGTATGTGTATCAGATCTGACTTGACGTACAATGTTAGAAATGATTTGGACAGTGCTTCTATTGAGGCCGTGTGGATGAACGTTTTATTGTTTTATTATTTATTGGGTCACTGTATCTTCCTCCTGACCAGAGTGATTTTTATGAGTTGCTGGAAAGGGTCTTAAATGATTGTCTGAAACACCATGATTTATAAGTTATAATTTGTGGGGATTTAAACACAGATATGTTGAAAAGTGACTCTGTAATGTACAAGTCTTTTAAAAATATTTTTGATTTTTTTTTTGGTTTGAAACTAATTATTAAGGTGCCAACTAGAATTACGCCAAAGACTCAGTCCGTTATTGATGTAATATTGGTATCTGACTCAACAAAGATAGGCTGCAGTGGTGTTATTGATTGTTGTATGAGTGATCATTGTTTAATATATTTATATAGAAAAGTGCAGACAACAAAATGTAATGGTCATAATACTGTATCTGTGAGATCGATGAAAAATTATAGTCCTGAGTTATTTTGTGATGAATTGGGAAAAGTTGATTGGTCATATGTACTGGGCTGTAAAGATGTTGATAAAGCTTGGGTGTTTTAAGGAATTTTTTAGTAAGGTGTTAGATAGGGTAGCTCCATATAAGAAAGTAAGAATTAAACAGCAATCAGAACCTTGGATTAATGATGATATATTACGGCGGCTCAAATTAAGGAATGATTGTTTTAAAAAGTTTAAGAATTATTTGGAAAGTAGTTTTGAGCTTTATAAATTAAGAAGAAATTAGGTTAGGGATAAGATAAGAGAAGCAAAAATAAATTATTTTAAAGATAAGATAAATGAAAAAAAACTAAAGTGCTAAAGAATTTAGCTTATTCAAATGCTGTAAGTGTGAAGCCCTCAAAATTAACCTAAAGGTGGAGTTTCTTAATTTCTAATCCAAAGGAGGTTGCTGAAACTTTTAATCATTATTTCATATCGTTAGCTAATAAATTATATAATCAACTTCCAGGGTGGCGTGATATTTATAATGAAAAGCAAGTGCAATCCTTTTATGGGCAACGTGGAATTATTCAAGATTTAAGTTGAGACCAGTTGCTGAAAGTGACGTTTTAAATGTATAAATTAAATAAAAATAAATAAAGGCTCCTGGGATTGATAATATTCCTGCTAAATTTTTTAGGGACTCCGCTAGAGTGAATGCTCCTTATGTATTATATATTTTACATTTATCAATTGAACGAGGAAAAATACCAAGGGAGTTTAAAAGTGCTAGAGTTATATCATTATTCAAAAAGGGTTGTTAGTTAAATATGGCTAATTATAGGCCTGTTTCTGTATTGGGTGTCTAAGATAATGGAAAGAATTATCTATGACCAGATTGAAAAATATATTAGTAAAACCAATATTTTGCATGATTTACAGTCTGGGTTTTGGCCTTTACATTCAACTGATACTTCTATATTATATATGAAAGACAAAATCAGGAAAGCGGTTGGCAATGGCAAATTTTGTGGGATGGTTATGTTGGACCTTCAGAAGGCATTTGACACCGTAGACCACACAATTTTATTGTACAAGTTAAAGGCAGTTGGGTTTGATGAGAAATGTCTTAGGTGGGTTCAGTCCTACCTTGATGATAGAAGCCAGAGGGTTGACATTAAGGGTATATTTTCTAGTCCTTTATTTATTAATTGTGGAGTTCCTCAAGGGAGTATTTTAGGTCCCTTGTCTTTTCTTTTATATAAGACCTTAAAGGGATAGTTCACCCAAAAAAGAAAATTTGATGTTTATCTGCTTACCCCCAGGGCATCCAAGATGTAGGTGACTTTGTTTCTTCAGTAGAACACAAACGAAGATTTTTAACACAAACCGTTGCAGTCTGTCAGTCTTATTATAATGGAGGTGAAATGGGAATCACGGCTTTGAGAGTAAAAAAAACAAACAAATTAAACCCTGCGGCTCGTGACAATACATTGATGTGTAAAGACACAAAATGATTGGTCTGTGCAAGAAACTGAACAGTATTTATATAGTTTTTTACCTCTGATTCACGCAATGTCCGAACTGTTCGAACTGTCCTGAGCGCGTTCTCAACAGCAGGCGCATGAGGCGTCCTCTTCTTCTTCTTGCTTTATGGTGGATCGCAGACTTATAAGTGCATTACCGCAACCTATCTCTCAAGTGGACCATTGACATTCCTAATTGAGATAGAGTGTCAGTGGTCCATTTGAGAGATAGGTGGTGGTAATGCACTTATAAGTCTGCGATCCCATATTGATCTGTTTACATACAGACAACGGGAATTATTATATTTTTTAAATTCCTAAAACTAATAAAAACAAGCAAATCAGGTTTAACCATTACCTTGTTCACAAATTCTGTGCCTTGGTCTGTTAATAGCCTTTTTTGGGGCACCAAATTTGTAAAATAGCTTAATAATACAGCCTGTGACCTCCTCTGCGCTTTTAGTTTTTACTGGGAAAGCCTCACACCACTTTGTAAAGTAATCAATAATTACGCAGATGTACTGGTAACCATTCTTGGTTTGTGTGAGCTTTCCCACTAAATCCATACCAATAATGTCCCAAGGCTCAACCACCTGAGGAAAAAAGTTACATGTTCAATGTTGTTGCTATCATAAGTACAAAAAAAAAAAATCAACCATCTCATTTATAGGAACTTACTTCAATAGGTGTATAATCAGCTTGGTTCTTAATTTGAGCTTGCTTTGACTGGCAAGCAGCACAGTGCCTGACCTAAAAAGAGTCATTTAGTAGTAGTAGATTGTATATGTACATGAAAAAGTTCATTTCTACTTACCCGATTTCTAATATCCACAAACATGGAAGGCCAGTAAAATCTATTACTGATGGCATCCGTTGTTTTGACGATACCACAGTGGGCACCGATTGGACTGGTGTGGAATTCTCTGAAAACCTGTTTGGCCTCCTCTCTGCAGCATATCACCTTGGCTAACCCACCCGTCTTCTTATATAATACAAAACTTCATCTAAAGGCAATAATTAAAATCCAGTATCTTTACACACCAGAAGACTCATCCAACCAAGGTCTACATAAAGCCAAATATGCCACACTCACCCTTCATCATGAATTTCTTTGCCTTTCTCAAGAGCACATATTTGTTTGTTTTTTGTTAAGTCATCAGGGACTGTGCCAGACTTTTTTAAATCACACAAGTGGAAAGTTTTTCTATCCATTTTTGGAATCCGGCAACCAAAATGTTTGGTTGATGGTCATGGCCTATTCATCAGAGGCAGTTATTTATAACTATTGAATATAATTCTTTAACTCAACACCACAGCTCATTTATGTTGCTTAATAAATTGGATTCATGTTGCTCATTAATTAAAATGTTAATTACTTTTTTGAATGTTTAATTATATGTTACCCTCAGGTGTGCAGGGATGATGGGCAAGGAACAGATTGCCAAACACAGTATTATAATATTTGTTTGTTTTTTTCTTTGGTTTGGACTGTTGTTGTTCTAATCATTGCTATAACCACCTTTCACATTTTTGTATTTTCTAATACTTGTGTACATGTTTGTAAATTTGTGTAAACATATAAAAACATGAATTGGGGACATGTGCCAGCAGTTTCTTGCGAAATCTGTATTTAAACAAAAGTTAGATACAGCTGAGTTTTAATTTGTCATTTATGTTTCTATAATTTATTTTGTAATATCTTGTGTTTGTGCATCCAGAGAGAACATGCATTCTGTTAACGCCTCCAATGTGTAATGCATTGCTGCTGTGCGTGTGTGTGTGTGTGTGTGTGTGTTTAAGTACTAGAAACACAGCCTTTTATAGGCAATACATTTAAAATGACCTATTTTTTTTGGTCTCTCTTCTCTTATATTGTCTTTTAGCTTTCAGGACAACACTCATAAACAACATCTCTCAGCTGCTAATTATTATTATTATTTTTAATTGTTGCAAGGCTCTTGACAAAAACAAAACAAAAAAAGCACACACAAAACGAAAAAAGGCAACACAAAACAACACTAACACAGAGAACATGAAAACATCTTTATTTGAACATGCATCTAACGACATTTGAGTTTAATTGCAGTCATTGAAAGTTATGAAAAGTTGTGAAAGTTATGATGCAGCAAACTACACAGCAACTAGGGACACGGTTTACAGCTTGAAAATAAACGACAAAAAGCAATGAGGAACAACAGAAATGTGTTTGATTCGTGCTGTGCTTGGTGTTTAGTATCATCCACGTAAGCTACACAGCAAAAACAGTTTTTCATGGAAACTGAATATTACACAACACCGGCAAGGATTCAGTAGGCACTCATACACTCATATTGACTGAACTGAGCCAAAAACATTCCTACTTCATTCGGGACTTAGGTATTCATTATTCATTCATTGTCCCTATTCATTGTTGTTGCCTTTTTTTTTTCTTTCTTCAATTATAATTGTTGACTGACAGCTTTGGGCTGAATTGTAATCAACTAAAGATTTATTTTTGTTTCTGAATATGTGAAAAGGTTTTCAAGCATACTGCAATGCAGTATAAGAAAAAAAAGAAGAGACATTGAATACAAAAAGTACACATTAAAACTGATTTCTGTGTATGTGTCTTATTCAAGCAGTTAGTGACTAAATTGAGATTTGAATTGCATACAAGTACAGACACATTTCATAAACACAATTTTTTTTTAATTCTGCGTTTACTGTGAGATCCCGAACCCGAGACTCCAAATACTGTTATAGAAATGTATACATATTTGGTGAGCTCAGACCCAGTAGATATTTTTCCTCCTTTTCATTGATATAAGCCCGACACGCGGGTGACATTTACTTCAAATTTAATTTGAGAGATGTATTATTTTTCCTATTTATGCCCAAAATAGGACAGAGTGGGCATTAATTGCCTTCTAAACAATGTTGCATACGTGCCAGTGTTAGGAGGGTTATTTTTTTGGGCGGGAAACTCCACATATGCATCACAGAAGTAACAGAGCTCATGACGCTCCAGGAAATCCATAATAGGGATAAAGGAATCCAGCTATCTCTGTGACTGAATAAACAGAAGATAGAAACGCTGTAACTGGTTAAACAGACAATAAACCCACGACTGCGACAATATAGTCAAGAACAATGTGTTCTTCAAGCCATCCTGGGTATTTTCATAATAATAAAGTACATTTATAATGCAATGCTTATCAACATAGCCTTTATTACAGTATAGAATATATATTCTGCCTCATTCTGTGATAAGAAGCCACATCAGATCAGAAAATTAAGTTATTTCAAGCTCTTGACTAAATGTTCTCTTTCATTGGACATCAGGTTTATAAACGCTTCTCATTAAGTTTGGGAAGATGTTTGGCGTGTTACTTTTTTCAGCAGCTCAAACTCACAGCGCCTGCAGAGATGAGCAGCATTTACTATTGATGCTGCGTGATATACAGCACCAACAGATGGCGGTAATGCACTGTTTTAGTAGCCTATGTGATCTTGTAAGAAGACGCTGCTCTGTTCAGTCAATTGCGGGTTCACAAAATAGAATCTATTGTCACGCTACATCGCTATTTGCTAAAAAAAAGTAGCTAGCTACATTGTTTTAAAAGTAGCTGAGCTATTGTAAAGCTACTGAAAAATGTAGCTACGTTAGTAGAGTCGCTACTTGTAGCTAGCTACCCCCAACACATATTTGTGATCTCAAACATTTTCTCAAAACTATCGTTTTCAATTACTTCAAAAATCAATATTTTGATCGCTGGCAGCTTATTCACCACATCCAGCATCAATTGACAGTGACACTTATATTTCATTGCATAGAATAATTCCTCTGCAGCAAAGCCATTCAAGAAAGTTACATTTTTGCTGATGATATTCTTTTGTTTTATGCCTGCGGTACTTATGAGTGAAACGTCACGTCATCGATGTCTATCAAACAGGGCCACCTTGAGGACTAAAGGCGAAATGCATTTGAGTCATCAGATATTTAATTGTTGTTGCGCAGGAATATACGTACAGTCATGGCCAAAAGTTTTGGCAGTGACATAAATTGTGTTTTGCAAAGTTTGCTGCTTCAGTATTTGAGGAATATTTTCCCACACGTTTCGATGGTTTACTGAAAAACAATGATAAGCATAACATATGTTTTAAAGGCTTTTATTGGCAAATAAAAATATAATGAGTCAGTATTTACAGTGTTGACCCTTGTTCTTCATAACCGCTACAATTCACTCTGGCATGCTGGATATTAGCTTCTGGGCCAAATCCTGACTGACGGCGATCCATTCTTGCCTTATTAGTTCTCGGAGTTGATCACAATTGAGATCCGGGGAGTTGCCTGGCCACGGATCCAAAATTTCAATGTAATGATTTTGAGACACTTCTTTATCAGTCTTGCTTTGTGACATGGTGCTCCATCATGCTGGAAAATGCACGGATCACCAAATTGCTCATGGATCGTTGGAAGAAGTCGCTCTTGCAGGACGTTATGATACCATTCTATATTCATGGCAGAGTTTTTGGGCAGAATTATGAGAGAGTCCACTCACTTGGTTGAAAAGCAACCCCACACATGTATGGTCTCAGGATGCTTCACTGTTGGCACAACACAGGACTCATGGTAGCGTTCACCTTTTCTTCTCCAAACAATCGATTTTCCAGATGTCCCAAACAGTCGGAAGGGAGCTTCATCAGAGAAAATAACTTCGCACCAGACTTCTGCTGTCCAATCCTTGTACTTCATGCAGAATTTCAGTCTGTCCTTGACGTTTTCTTGGAGAGAAGTGGCTTCTTTGCTGCCCTTCTTTACACCAGACCGTTGTCCAAAAGTCTTGGCCTCACTGTGCGTGCAGATGCTCTCACACCAACCTGCCATTCCTGAGCAAGCTCTGTACCGCTGGTGACACGATTCCGTAGCTGACTCCTCAGGAGGAGACGGTCCTGGCGCTTGCTGGACAATCTGGGACGTCCTGAAGACTTCTTCACTGCAGTCGAACCTCTCTCCTTGAAGTTCTTGATGATCCGGTAAATGGTTCTTTCAGGTGCAATATTTTTTGTAGCAATTTCCTTGCATGTGAGACCATTTTGATGCAAAGCAATGATTGCCGCATGTGTTTCTTTGGAGGTAACCATACACAACACAATGATTGGAAGAGCTTCTTCCCTCCTTTTATAGCAATCAGTCTGCTCTTACATCTTTTAGTTTGATAGTGATTTTACCGGACTAGTACTCATTCCCACTTTCACATGTCTGTGATAGATTAGTCAGGTTAATGTTAGCTGGTCATTTGGTCGGATTCAAAAAACAGGGAAATTTGTTTTGGTTTTTTTTTTGGTGAAACTTTCATTTTTTGGCCATGAATAGCTTTTAGAAAGTAGTAAAAGGCATCGATGCATCTACACAAAATTTAGAAAACAAGTGAATTGAACACCACAACAGCTTAAGCAACAAACCTTGCAAAACACAACATTTGTCACTGCCAAAAGTGGCTCAGACTTTACACACTATGACGTACCTCGCTCGCTAGCGAATCTTACACTTTTTTTATACAAAAAAATTTATCAGAAATCAGGCATTTCTTTTACATTTCTATATATTTTTTTTGTTATATTGTATATAATGACTACATTGAGGAATACTAAGAATGTTGACGTCTAACTTTAAAAAAAAATGAAAGAGAGGGTAGGGATGCTAAAAACCCGAGGTATGCATTTAAGTGTTAAATGTTTGACACAAATCCAAAATATTTAGTGCTTTTAGAGCATATTCTTTTAAATCAGTGTGAAAACTATTTTTTTCAATCCACCCTGAGATTTTAAAAAGGGCTAAATATTTCTGGTAAAATAAAATAAATGTGACTATTTCACTGGAACCTACAAGCTCACATGTAGCTGCCATTAATTCACCATTGTCATGACAATCACAAGTTAAGGTAACATTAGAGTGAAACTGCAATTTAGTCATGCGTAAGTAAACTTTCCACAATACATTTTTTTTACCATATAGCTTTGGCATGCAACTTGTATAGAGCACATCTAAGCAGCAATCAAAGTGAACACATGACAATTTTTTTCAGCCAAGGAGCTGTGTGTTTCTCAGCTGCCAGACCTACATGTACTGTCATAAACTTGTCAACGCCCACTTTGGTGTATTTGGGGTTTAAAAGGCAGCTCTGCGCACCATTTAACTCACTTTTCCCAGCAGAGCCACGGGAAGCTGATTAACAATCACTTGAAATCTCCAGCCTCTGATCTCCTTCAGTCATTGTTCAAAATGAGCAAGATTGTTGTTTTTACCGGAGAGAGCTTCAAGGGCAGAACAGCTGAATTCAAGAACAATGTCCGTGACTTAGAAGAAAGGGGCTTCAACAATGTCATCTCATCTCTCAAAGTCATTGGCGCACCATGGGTAGCATATGATGACCAGAATTTTGCTGGAAAGCAACGGGTGTTTCAAGAAGGGGAGTATGCTACTCTTGATGACAAAGGAAGGTTTTCTTCCCTCAAGATGATCATAGACGACCTGAACAACCCTGAAATCCAGCTGTTTGAGCATGTGCGCTATCAAGGAAGAAGTGTGACCCTATACAAAGAAACCAATCTTCACGACATTGATTTCAGTGACATCGCTTCTTCCCATAAAGTGAAAGGTGGTGTCTGGGTACTCTATGAGCACGTCAATCGTCAGGGTGCCCAGCTTGTGTCTTTCCCTGGGGATCAAGTTCCCAGCTATCTTCCGCTCTCCTTCAACGATGTGGCCAGCCATGTGCGTCCCTTGCTGCCAAAGCCATAGACAGCATAATTCAAAGTACACTTTCTGCAGCTGAATATGAACTGGAACCCTTTTGGAAAGAACGAGGCAGGTGGTGGGGAAAGACTGATCTTGACAAGAAACAATGACTGTGACTCCAATAAGTCCAAGAAACTTCATGCAATTCAACTCAACCTTATATCTGTCTGAAGACATACAGTGTCTGACAATTTGGCAAATATTCTATAACAATGGTGAAATTTTTTTTATTGAACAATTTAAGTTGCGTTGGCTTTTCATCTATAGTGATCAGTATCAGTAAATATATGCAATAAAGTACAGCTTTGGAATTGTATCACCCCTGTTTGACTAGAGTGAAATTTTAAAAAGGATTTTGTTTTAATATTATGCTGAGCAAGAAACAACAAATGCTGTTTTAGTCTGTCAACTCAGAAAATAAAGAGTCTTAAATATAACGTGCCGTTTCTTGAATTCAGTTATATTTTATTTTCTCTCTATTACATGTTTTAAAAATGTCAAAAAGCATTTCTAAAACTATAAATATAAGAGGATCAACTGAAAATCACAATCCATTTACATTAATGTATTCAGCAGATGCTTTTATCTAAAGCAGTTTATGTTGCATTGAAGATATGCATTTTATCAGTTCATTCATTACCTAGGAATTGAATCCAATGACCTTGATGGTGCTCATGCCATGCTCCACATTTGAGCTACAAGAAATTTGACTTCATGCTATAATTGTACATCTGATCTCACATACAGTTGGTGAAAAGGGATAGTTCTCCCAGCTGTAGGTAGCTTGATGCAGATACTGCAGAAAATTAATTGCTTTTCTGTACTTAATGTTGAAAAGAAAGTAGGCACTCATAGTAAGACTGATTGACTGGACTGATACATAATTTTACATAAAGCCTAATTACAGTTATTTCAAAGTCATAAAATAAATACTTTTAGAGCTGCTCAGTGAACCCGGGGAGATTTTCAGAGAACTAAAGAAAGTAAAGGCCTACTGGATGATCTGAGGAGAGGAAAAAGATAAAAGCAGGCTTTGAGTTGAATTAATCGAAAAATAGTTCGAATTTAAGTATATTAGACTGTTTAACAATTTATGTAACATAGATGGGTAACGATTTAACAAATGCAAATTACAACAAATAATTCATAAAAATAGAGCGTTACATTGACTAAGAGTGAACATAAGTAAATCTGACTTTAATAATAATTGTTTGTCATTTAACAGTCTCCATTTCATCCTAGAAAGTTCATTAGATATGATAGCATTGCAACAAAAACAATCGTAGTCAATACCAGTGGTTTCCAACCTGGGGGTTACGGCCCCCACTAGGGGCCATTAAAGATTCACAAGGGGTCGCCAAGCTCACCCTAGTTTGAGGGCTACAGATAGGGATGAATTGGTTAGTCTGACAATAAACCACAACAAATTCCCAATGGTTAGTATTGCTATTTAATATTTTAATTATCATTAAAACTGTATTTGAGTACCATTTGAAAAACTCACGGTAAATACATTAAGCCAACATTAAGCAAATTTAGCAACAGTCTCACGCAGGCACAGCATGCAGTGTAGGTTTTTGTGTAAAAAGGTATTACAGAGAGAAATTATATGAATTAAAGTTTCAATGTATTAAATGATTGTTTCTCTAAAGGGAATGTTTTTTCAATGGCATTTTACCTCCATACACATGCAGTGTTCATAAGCGCAGCACTGTTTTGTGTACAGTGGTTACTGGTAAACGGCTCTATTTCTGCTGTTCCATAAGCACCACATACTGGCAGAAAGGGGATTTACATTCAGCCCATCTGCTGTTTTTGTACAAAGCAATGCAAAAATGGGACAGTTATAAATTTTAACTGGTTGATGGAAAATAAGCTAATGCACATTCTAAAAATCTAAACAATTCAGATAACAAGGTATGTAGAATTATTAACAGAGCAGATAAAATACCTATAATCAGTCATAATTTTGACTCGTATCCCTTTCTTAAAGATGGTTTAAAGTCTGAAATGTGAGGTCTAATTTTATAAAACTTTTTTTGTCTTTGTTTGAGGAACTGAAATACACAATGATAACGAACTAAAAGACTAACAGGTGTGATAATTAAAGGGATCATATGATGGGATTTCAAGTTTTCCTTTCTCTTTGGAGTGTTACAAGCTGTTTGTGAATAGATAAGATCCCTAAAGTTGCAAAGACTAAAGTCTCAAACCCAAAGTGATATTCTTTATAAAAGTTAAGACTCGTCCACGCCCTCCTAAAACGCCTAATTTAAACACGCCCCCACATGTCTATGTCACTGTGTGGGAAGATTTGCATAACGTCGCCCAAATGTTCACACAAAGAAAGAAGGCGTCTCGCTGTAGTATTGTTGCCGCTGCTGCCATGTCGTGGAGACGCTGTGTGTTTCGTTGTGAAAGCGAAACTACTTTGTTTGGCCTTTCAAATGAGGACACGACTAATAATCAGTGGTTAAGTTGTATTTACAACACTGTTCCAGAACAGTTTAACCCATATATTCGTGTGTGCAACACATTTTACAGAGAATAAGGATGGTTCTGGGAGAGTAGACTACAATGCTGGTGTTCTGAGAAATAATGCTGACTCACAGACTGTAAGTACGTTTTCATATTTAAAGGATTTGCCACTGATGATTCAAATGCGAGTTTTGAGCAGTGTTTCTTTGATCACAAATGCAGACATGTTTTTTTGTTTATGCGGCGCAATGCAACGCAACACGTAAAAAGACAGTATAAGTCATTATAATCAGTAATTATGTCCCCACTGGATGCTACAAATGCCTCGTTTATAATGGGTTTTATTGGTTTTGTCTCGTCGTACCGGGACACGGCATCACAGTATGGTAAGGGGCGTAACATTTCCGTCACACGCTTGTAGTATTCGGCCAATCACAACGCACTAGATAGCTGGCCAATCAGAGCACACCTCACTTTTCAAAACGATGGGCTTTTCAAAAATCGACACGTTTCAGAAAGGCGGGGCATAGAGGAGAAACAATAATGTACAGTATGTGGAAAATAATGTGTTTTTTTAATCTTAAACCACATAAACACATTTCATTACACCAAATACACAAAATAATGTTCTTTTTTAGCAACGTCATATGACCCCTTTAAATGAATATCCATGGTAACTAAAGACTGGCATGAAAATGGCGGGAAACAAACTAAAAGTCCATGAAAATGAAAGCAAACAGACAGAATGTGACAATACTAAAGCACATGAAAATAAAATAAATTTCAACAGTGTGTTGTCCAAAAGTAGATTTGTTAATGTAACTTTAATGTGTACATCACTGTACATTAATGTAGAAGTCTGCGTGGGACTATATTTTTAGTCCCGCTCCCGCAAGGTTATATTCCACACCCACCCGCTCCCGCTATATATTCACTCTTTGTTCACCCGCTGTCTGCTTAGAATAATTTTCTTCCCGACCCGACCGTTCCCGCTAAATTTAGATCTCGTTTCCAGAATCTCACATTTAAATTTCCGCTACTGAAAGAAAGAGATAGGCTAACAAATAAAAGTGTAGTCTGCACAAAATTGTATGTTATTTTATTCGTCTTGCCAAGAGTCTTTAATAAAGATAATTTATTGACTTTGACTTGAATTTATATGAATTATCACATATAAACAATATAGAGTATAAGACACAAAATTCATTTAATATTTTATGCAACACAGTAGGAAAAAAAGTGTCAGAGAAAATAAATATGTTGTAAAAAATTGTTTAACATTTACAACACAAAAGGAAAAAGTGTCGCAGAGAGAAAATAAAAATAAAAATGTAGGCTGTACAAAAATAATTTACAAAATTACAAAAATAATTAGTTTGACATTTTTCTGTTAACACCGTAGGAAAAGTGTTGCAGAGAAAAATAAATAAATACAACATCTGTCATTTAAAATTATAGGCTAAGCAAAATATAAACAAAACAGAGTTAAACGTCCTTCAAGCAGGGTTTCTGCAGGATTTGTAAGCTCAAATTTAAGACTTTGTCACCTAGATACCTGATTGGGCAGATAGCTGGTCAACTGATCAAAAAATAGGCACATGCATTTTACTATGGCACAGTAATATAGTAATAATTTACTATAGCTACTAATAGTTTTACTGTTGAGTTCCTCTTTTTCTGATCATTTGGAATGAGGATAAAAAGACAACAAAAAAAACCCAGGCAAATAAGTTCAAACATGCACCTCATATATTTTTTTTCCTGAATATTACTGATCAAAAAGTAGGCTACTGTTCACATGTGTTTTACTACTATATAGTATTGTAATATAGTAATAATTTAGTACTTTCTCCTGTTTTATTGTTGGTTTCCTCTTTTCTGATCATTTGGAATGAGGATAAAAAGACAAAAAAAACATGCAAATAAGTTCAAACATCAGTTCAATATCTACCATTTCCTGAATATTATGAAATTCAAGATGGCCACCCCTGATGACGTCATAATATGCAGATTAGATGAGTATATTTACACCCCACATAAACTTTCGGTCATGCCCAACATTTTTCTAATTTACAGTAGATCTTTAAGCCCTTTCAAGCCACAAGTGTCAGGGTCTGGCGTCTGGTGTTCTCCCTCTCTCCTCCAGAGGGCGCCATCTCCCGGACTCCCATTCCCCAAACCCCATACACCTGTTCACTCATTACACTAATTCCCCAAACTCCACACACCTGTTCAGTCACTCACTCATCACACTCACCCTCAGCTGTGCCCCGTTGTCACTGACTATATCTTCTCCTCTAACTCATCACTCGGCCTGGCTGTATTGTGTGTATGTAATGGTGTTCATCGTCCCTAGACCTGTTTTTGTTTTGCCTTGTCGGCCTATCTGTTCTAATAAAGAAGTTTTCACCTGCATTTGGACCCAGACCCTATTTTTCCACGGTGCCCCGTGACAGAATACAGCCAGCAGACATGGGTCCAGCAGGGAAGTTTCTTAACGTCCGCCAGGGAGACCGGAGCATTGAGGATTACGCCAGGGACTTCGTGGGAGTGGCTCGCCAGTCGGCCACGGAGAAAACCTGCCTCATGGTCTGTTTCTGGGGAGGCCTAGCCGAGCCCTTCAAGTCCCTGATACCATACTGGGTCCCAGAGGAGTCGCTGGAGGACTACATTAAACTGACTTGAGCGGCTCAGCCTTCAGGGTGGAGTTAGCTGAGGAGCCCGCTCACAGTTCTCCTGAAGCGGCATTCCAAGGGGCGTCAGAGGCCTCGTCTGCCGCACCCAGTACCTCACGCCCGTTCCCGGAGCGTCCCGGGCTGATACGCAGCGTGCAGGAATCCCTGCTGATGTCGGTGCGAGCGGCGTGGTCAGCTCGCAAGGCTCTCGAGGCGGCGGTGCCCGCGCACGATGTCCCCGAGGCGGCGGTGCCCGCGCACGATGTCCCCGAGGCGGCGGTGCCCGCGCACGATGTCCCCGAGGTGGCGGTGTCCGCTCACGATGTTCCCGAGGCGGCGGTGCCTGCTCACGATGTTCCCGAGGCGGCGGTGCCCGCTCCCAGTGCCCCCAAGGCGGCGGTGTCCGCCATTACCGGTTCCGGGGAGGCAGCACCACACGCACCGCTGTGGTGGCCGCTGGTTCTGCCCTGGGTGCCCATTCCACCGGCTCTGCCCCAGGCCCCGGGTCCCCCGCCACCACACGGACTTGGGCCCCCCATCCCTCCCCCTACTCCAGCCCCGCTCGGCCGTTCCCCTGGGGGGGGGGGGGGACTCTGGAACTTCTGGAAGCCATTCTTAGGGGGGGGCCTGTCAGGGTCTGGCGGTTGGTGTTCTCCCTCTCTCCTCCAGAGTGGCGCCATCCGACGGACTCCCATCCCAAAACCCATAAACGATGTGCACTCTTACACTAATTCCCCAAAACTCAACAACCTGTTCATCACTCACTCATCACAATCAACCCTCAGCTGTGCCCCGGGTCACTGGACGCATATCTTCGCCTCTCACTCATCACTCGGCCTGGCTCGTTTGTGTGTATGTAATGGTGTCGTCGTCCATGACCTGTTTTTGATTTTTGCTGTCGGCCTATCTGGGCTAATAAAGCAAGTTTCACCGCATTTGGAACCAGACACTATTTTTCCACGGTGCCCCGTGCAACAAAGCTTTTGAAATCTTAATGTCACAATCTAGAATTTTTTCACAAAAAACCTGGCGCCTAAAGGGTTAAGACCTGCACAAATAAAATTAATACCATATGAGTGGGGTAGGGCAATGTCTATAGTACCATATTAAACTGTAAAAAGCATAATTTACAGTTCAGATACAAGTTTTCACAAAAAGAAAAAGTTTTATAAAATGATAAACTTTACATTTCAGCCTTTAAAACGTTTTTTAAGAAAATGGCCAAAAGTATCAATTATTATATTAATTAAATAACATAAACAAAAAAATTAATTATAAATAACAAATTAGGGGTGTGCGATATGGACAAAAAAATGATATCTCGATAATTTACAATCGATAATTATAATTAGACAATATTTTGCTGAATGTGTTATTGTGCTGATATCTTATCTCTAATTGTGCTGACAGCTGACTCCTGATCTTTTTTATATTCTTCATATTCTGT
Source organism: Sinocyclocheilus anophthalmus (assembly GCA_018155175.1). Lineage (NCBI taxonomy): Eukaryota > Metazoa > Chordata > Actinopteri > Cypriniformes > Cyprinidae > Sinocyclocheilus > Sinocyclocheilus anophthalmus. The sequence continues at coordinate 33,533 of JADLZN010004449.1, forward strand.
GTGGTCAGTTCACAGCAGTGATAGAAATTAATCATTTCCAACAAGTTTTATGGGCATTTTTACCTTTAAGCCATTTTTTCTAAAAGTGTGCACCATCTTTTGAGTCAAATTCTTGCGTTTGGGTTGTTACCAAGCAAATTAAATCAGTATCAACAAAATGTATCTTTGCAATGTAGAGGAAACACAGAAGCTGCATTAGAAGTGTCATTTAGATGTATTTACACACTGTTTAATGAAGCTCTGATGGACATGGAATACTCTAACCTGCAGTTACAAATGCATACTTTTTTTTGATATTTTAAAACATTGAAAACTGATGTTTGAAATTATTTAAAAATGAAAAGGTACCTTAAATGTGAAATTAAAACTGCCAGTAGGTGGCAGCAAGTCACTGTTAAGTGAGTCATTGCGATTGAACCGAATCATTTAAACGGTTGATTCATTCAGGAACGAAACACCGTCATGTTGCTCAGTGACGCAGAACAGCGCTGTGGCTGTGTTTGGAATGATTTTTGTTGGAGAAATAGAGAAAAAACAGGAAATATGGTGTCTAAAACGCAAGCCTCTTAATATTAACTTCTTGTTTATTGAACTGTTGTATAAAATCAATATCAAATTTGTAATCATGCTGACTTTGAGAAAAAAAAACTGTGTGTGATATTAACTATATGAAATGATATCATATAGTTAATATCACACGAAAAGTGCCGTTTTTTTCTCAAAGTCAACATATATATACATTTATATATACATTTTCTGCCCCATACCTTGATTTATGTGATAATTCTAAATGCATTTTAACTGACTGATTCATGCAGTGAAAGAACGCAATATAAATGCGCACGCGCACTAGTCTAACCTGCTAGACTTCATCATCTAATATATGCGCGCACTCTGTAGGTGTTTTATTTGCTTTTCGCGATATACTAGATAATATCAAATCGCACATCGTTAAAACAACAATTACGATATATATCGCACACCTCTAGTTCAGTGTTTTAAATATTTTATCCTGCATTGTCTTTTTATCGATCCACCAGTTCACATTTAAAGATCTGCGTGTTTGCAGGGTAAAAACATAGGCCGGTTTCGCATTGGTCTGAACTCTGAACAAAACAACAGTTTTATTGAAAATGCTCCTTCCATTCTGTCAGCAGTGATAGAATTAACGGTTTTTCCTGTTTTGAAATATAAACGGGTACACAAAGCAGCGCAGCACCGGACTTTGAAACTTGCAGCGCTCATATTTATTCAATGAAATCACAGCCTTCTGAAGTTTAATAGTCTCATTAAGCCGTATCTCAATTCTGGTCTTTCCATCCCCAAATTTAACAGGGTTTCTGCAGACTTGAACAAGTTCAATTTAAGACTGTAATACCACTTATATGAAATTTAAGACAAAACCGGTAATGGAAATACACATTTTATTACAAACATATATGTAATATTTAATGTGTATAAACTAAAAAGAAAACTAAATATCATTGCTGTAATAAATTATATTACTACGATATACAGTGAACTTTTCATGTCAGCAGACAATATTCCATACAAAATATCCCCGCAAAATAACTGCATCACTGAGATTTTTGGTGGAGTAAACGATTTATTCTGAAGCAATATTTTCATCAGTGTTCTATCAGCTTTTACATACTTAAATCTGCATATTTACCTTTACAAAGGCCTATTTTTTTTTTAACCTTTTTAGATGTATGCATCATCTTTTATACTTTATCAATAAATTCAATATACACTATAGGTCTGCTACCAGTCAGATTAAATAATTTACACTGCAAATAACAATAATTACAACTGCAATAAATAATGTTATGAGATTAATGTTTTAAATGCATTTATGAATATACAAATAAGAAATGTTGAGGGGGAAAATGCATACTTTTCAACAAACTTCTCAACTGAACTACCTGTAAGTGACGGTAAGTCACTTAATGAGTGAGTATTGAGTCATTCATTCAACTGATTGAGTGTGTTATCATGCATATCTTAAGGACTTTCGTGGACAGCTAAAGTCAGACTCCTAAAGTTTTTGATATTCTTCATATTCTGTGTGGTGGTCGGATAAGTTTAAATAGATTTTTACCTTCTATGGGCATTTTACCTTTATAAAGCCATTTTTCTATAAGTGTGCATTATCTTTTGAGTCAAATTCTTACATTTAATCAGTGAATTAGAATAATAAGACATTTGGGCTGTTACCAAGCAAATTAAATCAGTATCAACTAAATTCATCTTTGCAATCCAGACATAAGCTGCATCTGAAGTGGCATTAGATGCACACTGATTATTGCAAGGCATGAATGCTCTAACCTGCAGTTACAAATGCATAAATAATTTTTTTATATATTAAACAAAACATTGAATACTGATATTTGAAATAATTAAAAAAAATGAAAAAGATACTTTAAATGTGAAATTAAAACTGCCAGTAAGTCACTGTTAAGTGAGTCATTGCGATTGAACCGAATCATTTAATTCGGTATCAACCCAAGTCATTGTTGCCTCAGAGACGCAAAACAGCGCTGTGGCTTTGTTTGGAATTATTTTTGTTGGCGAAATAGTGCAAAACAGGCAATATGGTGTCTAAAACGTAAGTATCTTTATATTAACTTTTTGTTTATTGAACTGTTGTAAAAAATCAGTATCACATTTGTATATAGTAATTTTTGGAGAAAAGGCACTCTTCTGTGTGAACTTGATTATAAACATACACATTTTCTGCCCCCATGTCTTGAATTTGTGATCATTCTGAATGTATTTTAATAGACTGAATCATGCATAATTGCACTAGACTTCACGTAATGCGTGCACTCTGTAGGTGTTTTGAATGTTTTTTTGCGTCGTGAGAATATTGAGCAAAATAGCTCACTTGTCATGGTGTTATTTAACTATATCATGTTACGAATAAACTAAACATTTAGAATTTTTACCTCAGTGTGTTTCTTCTGAGTTTATGTGTCACGCTCATTTGTTCTGAAGTCTCGAGACAAACAGAATGAGCCTCAGCAGCGCGAGCTTGTATTCTGTATTCTGCTAACTTACTGCAATTCTCTCTGATGACGCAGTAACTTGCCGTCGGGAAGAAAACATCTTCGGTCTGTCCAATGATTGTAAACAGTCATTAGGTCCGTCAGACTTAAGATATTTTAGCGGTAATGAGACCAAAAATAATTAAGCCATTTTAAGACATTTTAAGACCTTATATTAGGAAAACGTTATTTAAGACATTAAGACTTTTTTAGGACCTGCGGACCCCCTGATTTAAGACCTCTTGAAATCATAATTAAGACTTTCTTGTACAATTTAAGACTTTTTAAGGCCTTAAATTTGATACAACTAAATTTAAGACTTTTTAAGACCAGCGGAAACCCTGTTCAAGGACAGCGCATCCACACTTTGCTCCATCCTTATTCTGCTCTGTCACTCATCGACAGCCTGCCTGTTCTGTCTGAGGGTCGTATATTTACCACCGGTACAGCCTGCGCTGAGCATCGTTATGCACATACTGCACACAGACCCCACAAATAAAATGTGTGACGCAGAAAGCATGCGTGCAGCACGTGCATAACAGTCCAAGTGCAGGCTGTACCGGTGGTCAATAAGAATAAAGCACAAATATGCTGTTCTGAATGGACATCAGGAACGGGATATTGTTAGACCACTCACTCCCATTCAAATTACACCAGTGTTACCGACCGCTGGCGCGTTTTATTCGGGAATTTAATCTCGTGGCACAAAAAATCTGGTCGGCTGGAGAGCCATGGGAATGCAGACCTCTACATTAATGCACTTAAACTATATTTTTCTTCTAAACATTAATACACTTGCTTATATAGTAAACTTCAGTACAACCTGATTAAAAGCTTGTCTGCAATACATTTGGTGTTGGTCAGTACATGATAAAGAATTATTTCCTGACAGTAAAATTTCCTAGTTTCCAAGAGTCTGAAATGTAAAACATTGTGTTGCATTTATATGAAAATATAACAAAATGTATTTAGTAGAATTAAAGATTATCAAATGTTTGTAGATGATGATGATCAGAGTACATGTTGTATAATATGCTTTAAATTGCATGTTTATTACGACTGTGCACTTCACAATGAATACCTGTAAAGTCCAATATTTTTTTGAAAAATGATTGTACTAAATCAGGCAAAACATTTTTTATAGTGTTGTTTCTGTTATGTTCTGGTTTAGATTTCCCTGTGTTTCGGTCTCATGATTTAGTTCCTCATTAGTTTCCATGATTTTTAATTAGCTCCACACCTGTTTCAGTTCTCCCTAATTATGTTTCTAGTTTGAGTCCTGTGTTCTCTTCTGTTCCTTTGTCTGTTATTATTTGTGTCTACATGTTGTGCTACCCCAGCTCCTGGATTCCTTGTGTTCTCTGTAGATTGTAATTAAAGGGGGGGGGGGTGAACGGTTTACTGTATTTCTGGCCTTGGTCAGTTGTCGACCATCATTTGCCTCGGGATTCCACTCCTCCGGCTTCGCCTCACCCCTCCATCCATCTGGCTCCTCCTTCCCTCCAGCTCCACCTTGGTCCTCTGTCGCTCAGGCTCCACCGTGGTCTTCCGGATCCCCGGATCCCCGCCTCCGGCTCGGTTGAAAATCATTCAAACAAATTCATTTAAAATAATTTTTTCAGACTACTTATTAAAAAGATAGTTTAATTAAAATACACTTTAAATAAAAATGTAATACTAAATTACTAAACTATTATTAGAAGTAATGTAATTACAAATGTAATTATAGAATAGGATAATATAACTGACATTAAATTTGAGTTCACATTAATTGCTTGTCATTCGGCAATGCACTTTAACCATATAGACAACAGAAGCAATTATGAAAATACATATAAAGATATATTGAAGCCTCACTTAAGTGGGTCAAAAAACACTTAAGTTCAACTATTTGATATAAAAAAAAAATAAAAAAAAAAGTAAACCATAATAAATTTGAAGTCAATTACAAACTACATGCATTTAGGCTTTCGAAAACATTAAAATAATACACTTAAGTGTGAATTAAATGTAAAGTATATTTACACAAGTAGCCTAAACTTTTATAAAGTCAGTCAAATTTATTTCTAAAGCACATTTAAAACAACAAAAGTTGACCAAAGTGCTGTATATCCAGAATCATAAAATAAAAACAACAAAAAGACAAAACACACAGCTCAGACTGAATTAAATACCAATGAAAAAAAAAATGTTTTAAGACTAGATTTAAAAGCAGACAATGTTGGGGCCAGCCTCACTGACAGTGGTAAATTATTCCAGAGTTTGGGGGCAGCAACTGCAAAGGCCCGATCTCCCCTATGGTTCAATCTTGCTTTAGGGACAGCCAAAAGCATATAGTCTGCAGACTTAAGGGACCTCGATGAAATGATCTTGGATGAGTTGAGAACTGCTCTAGGAAAAACCAATTCGCTTGCTGGGAGACGGGACTCTTGTCTGAATTGATCCTGAGCCCCAAGCATTCCAAGTGACTGAGGAGCAAAGCTTGTGCTCTGCTTTAGTTTGAGGCTGAGCAGTCATTGATGGTGGCTTGGCAGGCTGCTGAGTAAATGAGGTCCTCTGGCAATTTGAAGCAGCAGCTGAACTAGACCGATTCAGCAGGAAGCAGTGCATGGCTTGCGACGACTTCTGGGCCGCGGTAAAGCGCTTGACGAAGCCGCCCACCGCAGGGCCAAACAGGCCTGTGAGGAATACTGGGGAGTTAAAGGGGTCCTATGATGTGACTAAAAAGAACATTATTTGGTGTAATGAAATGTGTTTATGCGGTTTAAGGATAAAAATAAAAAAACATTTTCCACATACTGTACATTTTTTCTCCTCTATGCCCCGCCTTTCTGAAACACGGCGATTTTTACAAAGCTCATCGGTCTGAAAAGCAAGGTGTGCTCTGATTGGCCAGCTATCCAGTGCGTTATGATTGGCCGAATACCTCAAGCGTGTGATGGAAATGTTACGCCCCTTTACATATTGTGATGATGCCCTGTCAGGCCGGAGCGATGATTCAAAAACATGAAAAACCATCATAAATTATTAAAAAATTAAATACATACACCTACAGTCTGTGAGTCAGAACTGCCGGCATTTTAGTCTACTCTACCAGGATCAGGAAAACAGTCCTCCATAAAATGTGCTGCACAAATCTGAATATTTGGTTTGAACTGTTCTGGAACAGTTGTAAATATAAACTTAACCACTGATTTCTAGTCGTGTTTATTTTTGAAAGGCCAACAAAGTAGTTTCGCTTTCACAACAAAACACACAGTGTCACACACGGTGGGCTAGAGTGAGTGGAGGCCGGCTTGAGTGAGCAGAGGTGGTGGGCTTGAGAATGGCGCGGCCGGCTGATTCGACGAAGGAGGCTTGCGGCAATCACATGTGATGACCCCGGGTTGGACTCTGCTTTGTCCACGGTGAAATCCGATCCGGTGATCCACAGCGCAAAGGTGTTGTATTTCCTCAGCAACCAGCACGGCTCAGCTCCACGCATGACGAAGCGGATATCGTCCTCTATAGGAAGGCCAAAAAAAGTAGTTTCGCTTTCACAACAAACCACAGGCCCCTTCACGACATGGCGGTGGCAACATTACTACAGCGAGAATAAAAGTTACGCATTTTTTTCTTTGCGTGAACATTTGGGCAGCGTTCTGCAAATCTTCCCACATAGCGACGTAAATATGTGGGGGCGTATTAGAACGAGCCATTTTAGGAGGGCAAGGTTGACTCTGAACTTTTATAAAGAAAATCTCTTTGGATTTGAGACTTTAGTCTTTGCAACTTACAGATCTTCTTTAGCCACCAGAGCTTGTACACTCCAAAGAGAAAAGGGAAAATGAAAAATGCATAATAGGACCCCTTTTAAGGACGGATAATCCTTGTCAGGTCGATATCGTATAACTTTACCCAGGTGGTTTCAAGAGCACCAGATTGGCCATTGACGACGATGCTTGGGTCGTGAATAAGTAGCACACACCCGAGCAGATAGGTTGCGCTGCCCCAACTCCTAGCCCTGAAGCGTACGATCACACCTGTGTGATCAGTCTTGGCTGGTCCCTGGAGCTTACGATCACACTGGTGTGATTAGAACGTTCAGTGCATCACGTGATCAACTGCTGAATTAAAATCTGCTTTCGTGCTTTGGCCGTACGCGCTGAGCACTTGTCATGTTATCACAACTATTCAGTGTTTTCAACCATATAATGCTTATTTTAGGTTTCAGACATTTAAATACACAATAGTACTAGCAAAACCATACATTTACACTTTGTAAAATGCACGCTGATGTCTATGGAAAAGACAATAATGATCCTTACAAATATAATCTGACGACATGTTTTATTTATATCATATACAGATTGTGTAGGTAACTATAAGGTTTACTCTGCTCTTCTCCCAGTTCACTGGAGACTTACTTTAATGTGTTTTGGGAGGAGAGGATGAATTTAGTATGTGTTGTAAACCCTACAGCTTGGATTCAGCGCGAACTAACATGGCGGCGCCCATCACCCAGTATAGATCAACTAACACGGTCATTATAAAGGTGTTTAAACTACTAAATACCTTTACGTACGCATATTTGGGAATTGGAATATCAGATATTTCATAATATAGCGAGAATGTTTGTGAATATTAATTAAAAAAAAAAGAAGTAAAAACGATATAAAAGCGATCCATGTGTCATACAGCGCAATTGTGGCTGCGTTATGTCACATGACAAGCATGACGCGTCGCCATGGAAACAATAAGGCGATACATTCTAAAATAATGGTCGCCTAAAAAAAAAAAAATCACGTCTCAAGTTTCACACACGAACGAAGGAGCGAGGAGACACAGAGTAAAGTAAACCAAAAGGGTTTATTAAACAAAGCCTGGGGATCACAGGACTCGACACATCAGGATGATTTTCAATGACTGACAAAGGACAAGAACTAGAACACACTTTAAATACACAGGAACTGATGAGGGGAAGACAAGGGACACATGGAACTCATAAGACAATCAACATAGGAAACACCTGGGAACAATGAATTCAAAACACGAGACAGAGAAACTGGATGACGGAGCACATAGGGAGCAAAGACACACAAAACCTGGCCCAGAGTCTGACACCCTGGGGGCTCAGCTAGTATATTTTAAACTCACATTGTGAAAAGGTTAAAAGCAGAGGTATCTGGACAGACTCATCCATGGCGCAGAAGAATTTGGCCTAGGAAACCTGGAGGGCCACCATTGTATGGAGAGTGGAAGCAGCTTGACCAGCTGCAAAGTAAGCTCTGGCCACTATGGCCAATGTACTGTAGCTCTGCAGGGCTCAGAAGGGTGGACAGCCTTGCTGGTCCATCCCAGGGCTGTGAGATGCAAAGATGCATAGCAACTGCCTTTTTGATGGGAGGAACTTCTCACATCCCTTCTGCTTGGTGCCGTCACGGAAGTGAGAGCAGCCGAGACTGAAAACCTAGTAAGTTCGTTGTGAACTTCCAGGAAAGAACGGGCGGCTCGCTGGCGGCACTATTTGTCAATTCAGCTATGGGTGGGTTCATCCAGAGCTGACCACTCCATGCTGAAGTCCTTATTGTCATTGGTGAGGAAACGTTTACTAGCACATTTTCATAATCGGAAAATGTTTGTTGCTTAGTGTTCAGACCAGGTCTGGCGTCACCTGGCTCACTATGCAGCAGGGGTAGTCCTTAATGGAGTTCACACAATCCTCCACGTCAGGAGCTGTCAATGACACAGTGTCATCTGCAAAATCCTCAAATAAAAAAACAACAAAAACAAAAAGAGACCAAACGGCTCACACCTAGCTAGGGATGCTGGCCCTCATGAGAAAAGAGCACCAAGGAATCCTCTTGCTGTGGGGAGAGTGAGAAATGTGGGATCTGAGCCGGCACGAGCTCATTCGGCCCCGTCTGCTTTGCCCATAACTCCTGTTTTTTCCCTCAGAGGTTCCCGAGAGGAAAAAAAAATGGGAGCACAAGGACAAAGACAGCGATCTCAGTGTCAATGTCACATTTAGATAAGTGCTTCAGACACTGGTCACACCGAAGGCATTTCCCAGTCTTTCAATGTGAAAGAGAAAAAAACAAAGCTCTGTGCACAGAGTGAGAATGAAATGGGAGGGAATTACAGTCTAAACATGTCTCTTTGACGTGATGAAGCTATTTCACAATGAAGCACTGTTCTAAAAGCTTTACATGTTACATGGCAGGTTAATTTTGTTCAACTCGAGCATTAAAGTTTCTGTCTCACAACATTAGCCGACTCTGATTTCACACTGACTGACTTTCTGCAGTTTCTGCCTGTTAATTTTGGCACCAAAAATGCCAAATGTGCTATGAATTTTGGAATGAATAAATGTCATTGAGAAATCCAATCTTTATATTAGAATATGTACAGTATATATTAATCACAAACATGTAAAACACACACTTCACAATTGGTTGATATTCTTGCGCTGTGTGCTAAATTCAAGTATTTACGCTTCTCTTTTCCTTGGAGATTCAGGCTCATTCAAAAGTATAAGTGGCTTTGCAGCAGGGAAAAAAACAGTTTTTGGAAATGATGCTATATTCCACATACTATCTGGAAAAATGCAGGTTATCACTTGTGTCTTGTTTTTGGCAACATTTTTATGTGTGTTCTGTTAGAACAAGGAATTAATTCATAAATTAGTAGTGTATTTAAAAACAAAGAAATTACAGTGCTTTCAATTTCTGTTAGTTTGGACTGTGCTTTTTCATCATTCCTGCCCTGAGCTTCTGCAGATCTGCCTTCACCATCGGCCTCACGGATGAAGACGCTCTCCCCTCCCAACACAATGCCCAGTCAGTCACCACCCCGCTGCCAGGAGAGACAGCCTGAGGGGTATGTCTACCACAGATGTAGAGAGCGCATCAGCCGCAACATCAGAGCCATCGCCAGGAGGAGCGACCAAGCCTGACACCATCAGTGAGCCAGGGGGGACCCCATCTGAACAGGTGTGCGTGCCAACTGTCTCATCCATCGCCAAGGGAATACTCATGGAATTTGAGGGTATGGATGCGAGAGTGAGTGCGTGCTGGACATGGACATTATTTTTTAGTGTGGAAAGTTAGAGACTTTGCTTCCCCTAAGCCTGCCTGATTCTGTTCATTTTTCTGACTCACTGGTCCTGCCCAGCCTCTCTCTCCCACCTCCTTTCCAAATTGCCTTAAGAGAACTTTTATTTTTTGATTGGATTTGTGTTTTCGGTCTCCTAGCCTGTCCCGTATCTTCTTCCCCGCTCCGTCCGCCTCAGCGTGTCACCTCCCTTCAATCAGTGCTCCAAACTCACTCTCTGGCCTCCGGATCCTAAGCCTAAAATATCAGAGCGATCGTTCGCCCGGTGGCTGCTGGATCCTCGGAGCATTCGCCCACAACTACTCGGCTTTCATGGCTGCCACCATGGGCTCCACCTCCACGCGGTGTTACCTCAGTTAGTCCCCGACATGGTGGTGACTGTTTTCCGGATCACCGCATTGGCCCCTCCCCACAGTCGCAAACAGCAAATGTGAGCGCAAAAGCCGGGATGTGCGGGGTTTTCATCTGCCTTCCATGATCAAGGTCATCTCCTTCACCTCCTGGATTTTGATTGGCGGTCTACTTCCCGGTTGTACGTCCTCTCCATAGAACCTGTCATCTGAACTCTCTCCCTGGTTTGTGGCATCCCTTGGCCAGCCCCTTCACATCCCTTCGCCCTCTCCTCAAGCCTCCTCGCCCACCTCATCCTTCACTCTATGGACGCAAGGTCGCGCCTTAGTCTGACCTAGTTGCTTGCGATTGGCATGGTTATTGAACTTTGATTTTGCAGGTGTGGCGTATCAACATGTAAAATTAGTTCAGTTACGCTTTGTGTTTCCTTTGTGCAGTCTATTAACGCCTCCTGGGTGGTGAGATTTTAAGCCTTATATAAACCTGCATCTTCATTTTGTGCATTTATTGACAGCCGTTAGCATGACAGATATTACTTTGTTAGCATTGCCGGGAGATAATCAATATGGTAGATATTTATTGACGGTACACCTTCATCAATAACGATAGACAAAATGTTCTAGTACACCCCCAAAACAAAAAAAAAGACTTTGTAAAAGAGCATAATAGGACCCATTTAAGACGTATTAATCTGCATATAAAAACATTAGAAACGAGATATTTGTTTAAATTTTATTTTGTGTCTGACTGTTAAAACAAACAAAAAATAATTGTTGTTGTCAGGGTCCTGCCCTGACAGTCATTTCTGTTCTGTCTTTGTTTAGCATTTCCTTGTTTGTCTTGAGTCTGAGCACATGGCTTTGTCTTTATTTATGTTGGCCATGTGCTCCTCTCATCCTGCCCCCTTGTTTCCCTCTACCACGCCCCCTTGTGAATGTCACGAAATACGGTCCTATGAATTACTTTTCATGACTCTGCCACCACACAAATGTTGCATAGCACCCCGGGAATTTACCCATCAGGCATACGGATCTGCATCAGCACGATTGCCACACATGTTTACACTGATGCACCCCAGAGGGTTTAATTATCAACTCCCCACGATATACACTTCACTCTGATCCCTTGCCTCTGCCGAGTATTGTTCCGCATTTATCTCTCCCCTAGCGATAGCGACTCTACAGCGCCCTCGTTTGTTGCCTTAGCCTTAGCCATTAGCCTTAGCCATTAGCCTTAGCCCTTGTCATTTTCCTTAGCCGTACCTTAGCCTCTCGGTTTCTGATCTTTGCTTGTTTTCCTGGATTTATCCCTTTAGTCTTGCCCTTTTTGATTCTGTCTGCCGATCGTCGACCTGCGCTAGCCCTAGGACTATTCTTGTGTTTTGCCCACCATATCCCTGTCTGCCTCTATCTGACCCATGCCGGTTGACACCGTCTCTGTCTTCTCCACCATAAAGTTTGCACATGGATCCGCACGTCTCACGTCTTGTCAGCTCCGTAACAGAATACTCGGCCAAACAAGGATCCAGCAGCTTCTCATATGGACATCAGCCAGGTATGGACCCATTCACCACGAGCAATTAAATACTTCGACAGGGAGGTCGTTCGATTGAGGAGTATGTTAACCGGTTCTGTGAACTATCTTACCAGGTACCCCTATATGATGAGATTTTATTTAAAGACTTGTTCCGTTTTGGACTTGATGAACCCACAAAATCTGGGATGCCAAGGAAATTCAACCATAGCTTAAGGGACTTTATAGATTATGCCTTGCTGACTGCTGGTTCAGCGTTCACGGTGGGTGTCGCAGAGGAGGGAAGTGACACCATGTCTGTGACTGAAGTGATGGCCTGTAATCAGAGCTGCGCACAAAGATGGCTGGGCGACAGAGGAGCCTGATAACAAATGGCGGACACAACAGCGCTCCGTACACGTCACAGCTGATAGTTATGAGTCAGGTCAAGTCACAGTTGATCATCATGGGTCTAGTCAAGTCACAGCTGATAGTTATGAGTCTAGTCAAGCCACAGTTGATCATCATGAGTCAAAGCAAGTCACAGTTTATGATCACGAGTCTTGTCCAGTCACAGTTGATAGTTATGAGTCTAGTCAAGTCACAGTTGATCATCATGGGGCAAATCAAGTCACAGTTTATGATCATGAGACTAGTCAAGTCACAGCTGATCGTCATGAGACAAGTCAAGTTTGCAATCATTATCCTGAGTCTAGTCAAGTCACAGTTGATCATCATGGGGCAGATCAAGTCAGTTTCTGATCATGGGTCTAGTCAATTCACAGCTGATAGTTGTAAGTCTAGTCAAGTCACAGTTGATTGTCATGGGTCAAGTCAAGTCACAGTTTATGATAGTGAGTCTAGTCAATTCAACGCTGATAGTTGGTAGTTTTGAGTCTAGCCAAGTCACAGTTGATTGTCATGAGTCTAGTCAAGTCACAACTGGTCGTCATGAGTCAAGTCTAGTCACAGTTGTTCTTCCTGAGTTCAGTCAAGTCACAACTGACATTCATGAGTATATCAAGTCAACAACGAAATTAATAGTATAGTCAAGTCACAAAATGTTCGTCATTGAGGCAAGTCAGGTCACAGTGATCTCCTCAGTCAAGTCTAGTCACCAACTGATCTTCCTGAGTTGAATTTGAGTAAAGTGATCATATGAGTCAAGTCAGGTCACTGCAATCTTCAGGAATCAGTAAGGTCACAAACTGATCTTCAGGAGTTTCACAGTCAAGTCTCAAGCTGATCGCAGCGCTCTCATGGTCCAGCATTCATCCAGATTTTCACGTCGATCACAGTGTTCACCCAGGGCGCGTCACAGTTCAGCTGTGAGGCCAGAGTCACGTAACGTCACAGCTGATCTTCTAGAGTCACGCCATGTCTCGGCTGTTCGTCTAGAGTCACGTCACATCACAGCTGATCACCCAGAGTCACGTCACATAACAGCTGATCACCCAGAGTCACGTCACTTCCTGTCTGTTGCACCCAGAGGGCTGGGGGTCGGTCCGTTGGTATTCCAGTCTGGTGTCCAGTGTGAGGGATGCATCGCTGGTGTTTGCACTCGCAGCTGGTATCCCCAAACCCACTCTTTTTAGCCCTCCTGTTCCTGAACTCATCCTCTTGTCTGCTGCACTCCCCATATGGGGGGTTGCTCTATGGTGCATCTGGGCCGCGTACTCCACCACCGATTTGCTAGAGGCAACAGCACCGGCTACAACATCTCCAGAGATGGCGGCTCACGCTGCAGAACCTCCCGAGGTAGCGACACTTGTCTCAGTTCCTTGCGTGGTGGTAGCGCCCAGCAACGCACTCTCTGTCTGTTCTGTTCCGGCCAAAGAGGCCGTCTATGAACTCTCTGCCGTCTGTTCAGGACACGGCGGCCAGTCTTATGAACTCCTGCGTTGGCCTGTTCAGGAACAAGAGGGCAGTCTATGGAGTCTGCCTGTCCTGTTCTGGGCAAGGAGGCCGTCTATGAACTTCCTGCTCATCCTGTTCCTGCCAAGGAGGCCACCTATGAACTCTCCATCTGTCTTGTTCCGGCCAAGGAGGCCATCTATGAACTCTGCAGGTTCGCTGTCTGTTCGGCAAGGATGGTCCTCTAGGTATACTCTCTGTCTGTCTTTTTTCCGGCCAAGGAGGCCGTCAATGAACTATCTGCTTGTTCTGTTCCGGCCAAGGAGGCAGTCTATGAACACTCTGCTCGTCCTGTTCCGGCCAAGGATCATGGCCGCTATGAACTTCCTGCCTGTCCTGTCATGGCTATGGAGGCCGTCTTTGAACTCTCTGCCTGTCCTGTTCCGGGCCAAGGAGGCCGCCTATGAACTCTATGCTTGTCCTGTTCCGTCCAAGGAGGCCGCCTATGAACTCTCTTGTCTATCCTGTCATGGCTAAGGAGATGTTTGCAAACTCCCTGCTCGTTTAACGTCACAGATATAGAGGCCGTTTGCGAACTCCCTGCTTGTCTTGTCACGGCTATGGAGGCCGTTTGCGAGCTCTCTGCTCGTCCTGTCACAGCTATGGAGGTCGATTGCGAGCTCCCTGCTCGTCCTGTCACAGCTATGGAGGCCGTTGGCGAGCTCCCTGCTCGTCCTGTCACAACTATAGAGGCCGTCGGGGAATCCTCATCCTGTCCTGTCACAGCTATAGAGGCCGTTTGCGAGCTCACTGCTCGTTCTGTCACCGCTATAGAGGTACGTGTGGCGAGCTCCTGTCCTGTCCCGGCTATGGAGATCGTTTGTGAATTCTTTGTGTCTGCCAGGGAGGTTGCCCTGAATGCTCAGTCTTGTCTATCAACCACAATGTTCTGTCTCTGTTGTCTGTCTCTACTCTCTCGTTGTTACATTCTCCGCCATGGTCTCCTGATCGGTGATCGGTGTGGTTCACCAAGGGGGTTATCTGTTCCTTCTGCTCCGCCGTGGTGGTCAGTCTGGCTCTGGTGGTCCTCTGCTCCGCTGTGGTGGTCCTCCCGCCAGCAGCATGGGGGTCCCTTGCTCGCCGTGGTGGTCTACTGTCTGGTTCTGGTGGTTTTCTGCTCCACCGTGGTGGTCTTCTGTCTGGCTCTGGTGGTTCTCTGCTTTGCCGTGGTGGTCTACTGTCTGGCTCGGGTGGTCTTCTGCTCCGCCGTGGTGGACTACTGTCTGGCTCTGGGGGTCTTCTACTCCGCCGTGGGGATCTACTGTTGGTTCTGGTGGTCTCTGCTCCGCCGTGGGTATCTTTGGGCGTCTGCTGCGTGGTTGGGTTCCTCAGATCCGCCGGTTCTGCCTCAGTACTGGTCTCTCCTATCATGGGAACTGCCCTCATCCCTCCCATGTTATGCCTCCACTCCAAGCCCTCCGTTAATTAGCTAACGGGTTTGGAAGCGTTGGAGACGACTCCTTGGGGGGGGCTCTGTCCACGAATCCGGTCCATGAATTCCTTTTCATGACTCTCGCACCACACCAAACGTGGCCCAGAGCACCCGGACTCATTTCCCATCATCGCATTACTGATTGCACTCAGCAGAATTGCCAAAACCGTTTTCACTGATTGCACAAAGCTGTTTCATATCACTCCCTCACTAATTAACACTCACTCTGATCCCTTCCCTCAGCCGAGTATTGTATAGCGTTTATCACCCTCATAGCGATAGCTACTCTACAGAGCCATAAGTCGTGCCTTAGCCTTAGCCTTAGCCTCGCGTTTCTGCATCTTCGCCTGGTTCCCGGATTACCCTTTGTTTGCCCCTTTTTGATTCTGTCTGCCCGCATCGTCGATGCGCTAGCCCTAGGGAATATTCTTGTGTTTTGCCACCATTCCCTGTCTGCCGCTATTGACAATGCTGGGTTTGACCACGGCTCTGTTTGTCCCCAATAAAGTGCACGGTCCGCACGTCTACAAGACTCGTCAGCCCCGTAACAGTTTAGTCCTAGTCTAGTCCTCGTTTACTTGATTGTGTCCAACTGTTCCTCATGTGTTCTGCTCCTTTATAGTGTGCCCCTACCCTCATGTCTCTGCTGGTTTGTTGCATTAGTTCCTTGTGTGTAAGAGAATGCCTTGACAGTCATCTAGATATTAGGTTTTCTTTGATTTTGTTGTTTTGCTCTAGTCTAGTCCCTGCCTTTATTTTTGCTCTAGTTTTCTCAAGCCTCTAGTTTGGTTTCTCTTTATTTTGAATTTGTGTTTGCCCAGTTTTTATTTGTTATCGATTCCTAGAATTTGCCTTTTTGGTTAATTATTTAGTTTAATTTGCTCTCTACAGTTTGAATTTGTTTTTCTTTGTTCTTTACTTTCTAGTCATAGTGTGCAGTCGGTGTCTTATTTTGCTGGTTGTTGTTCTCTCTTGTGGTCTTGTCTTGTGTGGGTGCTTTCACACCTGGCCCGTTGTTTCGGAACCTGGCGCGTTTTCCCCCCTTAGCTCGGTTCGTTTGGGCATATGTGAACACGGCAATTGCACTTGGATCCGTGCCAAAACAATTGGTCTGAGATCGCCTGAACGAGGTGGTCTCGGCTCGATTGAAAATGAACTCTGGAGCGGTTCAGTTGTAGTGAGAAAGCAATCCGATCTAACGAATCAGGCTATATCACAATGTAGTACTGGGTAGTAGGATAAGTTCGTGAAAAGCAATCTTTGTATTTGCGAATACGCCTCAAAATTGAACCTGTATGATCGTGAGCGCGTCTTCGCCATTCAAAATCAAAGTACACTTTTTCATTTTATAATGCCGTCTCATTGCTCTTCTTCCTAGTAGGTGCATTTTAAAACTATTTTCCCAAGCTCCTGGATCCGGCTCAAAATGACGTTAATATAATGACATCTGCAAAAAAATAAATAAATAAGCCCATGAAGCTGTTGTCGTTCCATCCTGACGGATGACAGCCGTGACGGCTAAGTGAAATCCCGGAAAATAAACCGTGGAACTTTTGACCAGTGAGGGAACCGTTTACTCGCATTAACAAATTTGGTTCGTTTAGAAACTTTGCCATGTGAAAGTGAACTGCACCAAGAATAAAATGCAACATTGTAATAATTTAAATCCCTGTTTCGGAACAAAGCAATCGATCTACAGGTGTGAAAGCACCGTGTCGTGTTTTGTCTTGTGTTTGCTCTTGTTCTGTGTCTTGATTTCCCCCCGGCTGCTGTTCTCAAGACCTGGCTATCTGACTGGACTGGTTTCACTACGGTTCAAAGTATCAAGCCCTTTTTTCTCAAGCTGCTGCCCGATCTCCACAGTGTTCTCATTGAATAGTGCTGCCCTATCTCCTTTGTTCTCCAGCAAAACTTTGTCCAGGTCTGACCTCAGCCTTCCTACTGTTCTCCAGCAGACTGCCCCTTCCTACGGTTTGGACTCTCCCATCAACCCTTGTTAATCCTTGTCTTGTCAATAAACCTCAGTAAACTGCTGTGACAAAACCTTGACAGTTGTTTGTTTTAATAAATTGGGCAAATTAAAAATACAGCGGTTAAATTTTAACTTTTTTCTCTCTCTATTGATCTGTTTAAAAAAAGGTTATAAAAAGCCAATTATCGATACCGAACGATATGAAACATTTTATCAGTGATACATTTTTTTTAGCTATATCGCCCATCCCTAAGTTTGTATTGTACAAAACGATTTGAGGTATTTATTGATTTTTTCTCACAGATGATTTTCCCATCTGGTAATGAAAAACACTTAATATGTGCTACAACCTGTTTACTGGCTTCACATTCTCACAAAATGTTATAGTAATGACAGGTGTGAAGTTATTTGTATTTACTTTATTCTCTTACCATCACCTTCTAAAAGTCTTTTAATTTTTTGTATGCCTGCAATAAACGATTGTGATTTGCATTTTATTATATGGTTTACCATGTTGGGACATGCAGAAATGTTGTTTTTCAGAGCCAGAAATGATGTTCGTAGATAAAATACAGAAAGAGTAACAATCACTGAAATGTTATATTTATTATTATAGAAATAATTTATAGTTTACCTCTAACAAGACACTATTTGATATTACTATTTTAATTAGTCTGTCACCAACATTTAATTGTTGGCTTTTTTGGTTTTGCAGTGATTCGGTGTTGGGACACGGGCTGAGCACAGACATCTTTAAGGAGGCAATGGCCTCAAACCCAAGCAAAAAAGGTCACCAAATAACCCCATCAGGTTCATCTTTGGTTGACAAATCAGCAGGATAGCGCCTCTTATGCATGTGTAGGTTGTACATGGGAGGAAATGTTAATATTCAGGCTGATATCCATTTTCGACCCCTAAAATTTCAACTGGACAAATCAGTCAGAATTATTTATCTATTTTTTGTTCTCCGTAAGGTGTCTATGATGCCTATTTTAAAGACATGATTTGGTATTTGGTGTAACAGAAGTATGTGACATGGCTTGTTCAAAAAACACATATTTTTCAAATACTGTACATGTGTATTTGGTTGGTATTGTAATAATGTAGTCAATAGCTTTTATTGGTGTGTTGGTCCTCTATGCCCTGCCTCTCTCAAACGTTTCGTTTTCTACAAAGCCCCCTCCTTTTACAAGCGCAGTCTGCTCTGATTGGCCACCTGACCCAGTGCATTGTGATTGGCCGAAACACCACAAGCACGCGTCGGAAATGTAACTGCCCTTACCATAATCGCGAGCTTCAGCTTTCAAAGTAAATGTAAAGACAGTTAATAATGTCATTAGTTTTACCATCAGTTCAAGCTCAAAAGGGCAACAGAGTCGATGACAGACACAAGACACAAGCCTTCCCCCCCCCCCCCCGCACCCCCACTTTTTTTTTTGTTTGGTTAAGACAGCTGACGTGCTTATGATTCCTGACAGGGTCAGTTAACGTCTCCGGTGGTGACCCTGTTACACCTCCACACACACACACAAACAACGCCGCGTTACTCTGCGCTGCGCAAAACTCGCATTTGAACAGTCAATAGAAAATAATTAAACAAATAACAAAACAGTAGCTGACTCAGAAGCGCCAGATTGTCATAGCAAAGTCAGAATTGACCTTTTTTTTTTTTTTTAGAAATAGCCTTTGTGCACAGCCAGCCTTGTAATCTTCTAGGTTCAAAAAACTCTTCCATAAACTGCGTTGTCACCCCAAATTCGAAACATCGCGGTTGTATGCCGTTCTCGTTGTTACATAACTCTATAAACCAATGTTCCTAATCGACATTATTCCGGAAGGCCAAATAAACGTGCTTTTGCTTTCAATACCGAAGCCCCAGCGTCTCCTGACTGGCGTGCATCACCTACGACTGCTGTTCCTGAACGACCCCTCTTCTTTGCCAGTGAACATTTAGGCCGGCAGTTATGCTAATATTTCCACATATTGACGTAGATATGTGGGGGTGTGTTAGAACGAGCCGTTTTAGGTAGGTGTGTCTGACTTTTTAACTTTTATAAAGAATATCCTCTTTTGGGATTTGAGACCTGTAGTCATTTGCAAACTTTCCAGATTTCTTTATGATACCAAAAGAGCTTGTAACACTCCAAAGAGAAAGGAAAAGAAAAACTTGAAACTCGCATCATATGACCCTTTAATTCTTTTAAATGGAAAAGCAAATAATGAAAAAGTTTTTCATTAAAGTTGAGTAATGTCCAGAGCTAGTGGTGCCTAGGTTTTCTGAGCCTGTGATTTCTCAAACAGCATTTCTTATCATGCACTCTTTTACACTTTAAAGGTTCATCAAACTTCATACTGCTTTTTCTGAGATTTTAGCAGAGGTGTTTGTGTTGCACATCATAGAAGACAATGTTAGCATTCAATAATTTTAACTATTGGAGAAAATTGGTTAATTTAAATTTTTTTGAGCTATTTTCATCTTCCGGGTTTAAAATCTACATCCCCCTCCCTGTTGATCACAATTTTTGTGACGCGGTTAAGACTATAAGTACATCGCTGAGGCGTCCGTGTTATTAAACTTATTATGAGACTGCGTGATTGTTATTACCATGAGAAGCGATCGCTTTAATTATTCAAACAGCATGTGTTGATTTCCTATGACCAGACGCGTCAGCCTGCCGAGAGTGCGTACAATTCATATGAGAGACAACCGCCTTAACCCTGAATCGAAGGAGAGTGTTTGTTTTTGCTTTGTAATAAGAGTTTGGCACAAACGCGAGTTCATTCAGTGAGTATAACCGTTTTTCCAGCTCCGTGACACAACCCATCAAAAGGCTTATATACTCGAATCAGGAAGAATAAGCCTTAAAAAAGTTCTCAGAGGTGCAACAGCACATTCATGAATGTTTTCGATGCAGAGTGCAAATGGCTGTGCATTTATTTGTGTTTTTAACTCGATGGGAGCGAAATGAAACTGTCTGAACGCGAAGCTGTGTGTATGTGTCCCCTTTTCCCCCTCCGCGCACCACACCCACTTTTTTAGCGTTTTTTAAAACTGTGAAGAGACCTAACCAGTGCTGAAACAGGGGGTTTCATGACCCTTTAAGGCAGAAACTATTAGTGAACAGCTTCACGGCGTCTGCAGACAGTTTTCATGTAATAATGCCCCCTTGTGTCAATATGTGTCAAAAACTCTATAACGGAGTCATTCAGAGAAATGAGCAGCATTTCTAATCTATTTCATTAACACACTAGTTCACTGTAATTGTTGAACATCAGAACGGGGAAACAGTGGTAGTGTGCTAGCTCACGACATGTAAATGTTGTTGTGCTCCTGTAGGTTTGAGTCTGACCTGCATCATGTCCCAGTCCCTCCTCTGTCTCTCTGTCTCTCTGTTCACTCTCCTGTCAATTAAACAGAGCTGGGTCGAGTAACCACTAAGGTACTTAGAACTTAGTACTTTCTGCTTCAAACTGCGTTTGTTTGTTATTTATATAACTGAAAATAATAACCAGATTTATTTATTTTTTGCATAATGTGGGATTTTTAAAATGATAAACAAGCCCAAATTACACTGGGACTAGTATTTTGAAATGTCTATACTTTATTACTTTCAGCTATTCTTTTAAAAAGATGAGGAAGATAAAATATGCACTTTTACCATCTACAAAATATTACAATATAAGCACAAATTATATAGTGCATGTCCTTCGGTTAGTATAGTAACATATACAGCTACATTTGGAATATAAGACCATTTGGAATATTAGACAATGTCAAAATAAATTGTACTCGCAAAGTTTTTAGTTCAAAATACATGTAAAGTGAATAGGTCATAAAGCTGTGCTTGTGCTCATGCCTACGGGGCTCTCAAGTCTCATGCATTTACTGTGAGAACACGTATTTCAATCAGTTCACACACTCACACGCCACACCAAGTATTTCTCTCGCTGAGAAGTAAGAGATAACTTGTCCCACTATATACAATTAATGGACAAGGCGCAGGCTCGAGTTAACCATCTTATACTTCCCATAAGATTGGGCGCAGCCACTTGTAAATTTTATGGGTCTGGCTTCCGGTCTGATCCGCATCCAGCTATTTTAAGCTGTACAAAACAGCTCGTTTTGCTCCTTGATATTGCAAATTGGTGTGTCTTACCATATTATTTTAATGTATATCTTAATTATGAATTATGGTTTGTAGTGCTAACCGTTTTACCGTTTACTGCATGTTGTTATTCTTCTCGTTATTTCCCTATAGAGGCTAATGAACCAGAAGTCTTGCCCATTGGCTTACTTCCACATTGAAGAATAAGGTGGATACAGAGTTGAGTGACACCTACCAGCCAATCAGAAATTAGAATTTGTTGTTTACGGGTAAATTATGTGATCACGCTGCAAGAATGTTCGTTACTAGGACCAATATTTTGATGGTTAAGGCTAGATAGAATACAGCTATGGCCACTGGGCATGTTCAATTCAAGTTTAATTAAATTCAAGTTTATTTGTATAGCGCTTTTCATGATACAAATCGTTGCAAAGCAACTTTACAGCAAATCAAGTTTCTACAATATTTAGTGGTAGCTTATCAGTGGTGACTGTCCGTTATGTACACATGGCAGAAATGTACGGAAAATCAATTAAAGACGTAATCAAACAGACGATGAACACTATTAACAGCAATTATTATATGATGCAAACTTATAGCAAAATGTGGTAGTTCTGTAAGTTGTTTCAGGGTTGGCATCATCTGAGGTCCTCTGAGGGGTTGGCATCATCTCTTCTCAGGTGTTCTGGATCCAGACTGAAGCTTGTGTAAATCCTAGTTACCACGGGATGTTAATCAGAGAAACAATCAGAGACATAATTAGCGTAGCTGCTGTTTCAACCAATCAAAATTGATTTGTTTAACCCAAACTAAAAAATAATAATTTGATCAGATATAACTGCAGTAAAAAAATTATGAGATGCATTATTTGAATGCTTGGCAAAGAGATGTGTCTTTAATCTAGATTTAAACAGAGAGAGTGTGTCTGAACCCCGAACGTTATCAGGAAGGCTATTCCAGAGTTTGGGAGCCAAATGCGAAAAAGCTCTACCTCCTTTAGTGGACTTTGCTATCCTAGGTACTACCAAAAGTCCAGAGTTTTGCGACCTTAGGGAGCGTGATGGATTGTAGCGTGGTAGAAGACTAGTTAGGTACGCAGGAGCAATTCCTTTGAGTATGAATGCAACGGCCAATCAGAAGCGTTCAGATGAGTCATCGTTGAAACACTGGAGTTTTGTTGTTGAGTGTGTGCTCACTGACTGAATTCTGCTCTCTCGTGAATTCTCTCATCATAAACAACAAAGTGCAGATGTATGTGCGATGTAAGTATAAGAGATTCAGTCATCATACAGTGTAGATAGCTTCACTGATTATAATGGGAGTGTTTTTTAAACTGCATTTCTCCCACTAGGACTGAAGATTGGATGTTTTTGTACTGGACATGTTTTTTGCTGGTTTTCTGTAGCTGCTGTTTGCAACTAAGCCAACGAAGAAATGTAAAGCATATTATAATTAGCACTTCATATGTTTTTATTAAATGGTTATTATGTTAAATACAAATCAGCATATTAAAAATATTTCATGACATGACATCCATACTTGGCTGAAAAGATATAATGTGTAGTTAATAGATTACACTAACATTAGGCTGCTTATAGCCCTATCCTGTAGTGGGTTCACTCTCCGGCTATGAAACGAAGTAAATAATTAAATAAATTAGCATGATAATATTGTGTATCGGCAATCTCACATGATGACGATACAATATAACTATGGAGCATATCGCCCAACACTACTCTCTCTCTCTCTATTTTTAATACATTTATATTTTTGAAATATGTAAAATAATTTATTTTATTTGGATGTATTTGTCTGTCTTTTATCATATTTACCAATTCTTATCATTTCTATTTTTGCTGGTCAATTATGAACAATAGGTCAAATTGAACTGCTTGCAAAAACTGCTGCCAATACTTGAGTGACTCCTCCCCTAACAGATCTCGCTCCAAACGTTTGATAAAACTTGGAGTGCTGAATATCTGATAATTACAGAATACATCTAATCAGATGCCTGTTGACATTTTCTTCTGCCTATTCTTCAAACTGTAATCATGTAACGGTGTCTAACTAATAAAGATCTTCATTGCTCTGCCTAGTGCCTAAAAATGCCCCTTAACTGTTCTAAAAGCAGTGTAAACCACTGCTTCTTGCAACTTATTGCTTTAATATCCACCCCTTTCATTGCTCTTTATTTTCACCATGATCTTAAGTTTCCTGTTTCCTGTGAGAAACTTTCAAACTGATTCGCGAACTAATTCAGACTGCTTTGCCAATTTGAAAAGAACTAAATGAGTGATTTGTGAATGAGGTATCGATTATCCTCCAGCAAAAAAAAAAAAAGATAGTGCCTTCAGAATAAACTACTCATTTCTAAACATTTATCGTAATCTGCTCATTTCTTAACATTTATCGCATTAAAATAAATTAATGATAAGAACATCGCTCAGTCTAATTAAGAAAAAGTACATTTATCTACTTTTAAATGTACATATTTTCCAAAAAGTTACTATAGTGTCACAATCTCCAGCTGGAGTGCCCAGGAACTCCACCAGAGGGCACTGCACCCTTGACTCTTGCCACTCTTACAGACTACATTTCCCATAATCCTTTGCCGGACTCATCATCACTGATTGCATTCACCTGTGTCAGTGTTCACTCCACAGTCTACCTATGAAAAGCCTGGTTTTTCACTCATTCATGGCTTAGTGTCTAGCTTGTAGCGTTCCTGTGTCTCACGTGTTCCTAGTTCCTTGTTGCCTTGCCTTGTTTTGACCTGGACTGTTTCCGTGTATCTGATCTTTGCTGCCTGCCCTGACCTTCACCTGTTTATTGGAGTTCTCTTTTGTCTCTTCCTGGATTATACCCGTTAGCTGTTGTTGGGACCGCCTCTACCTCTTTTGACATAAAGCGGCACTTGGATCCACCATCCCTGTTTGTCATGTTACAGAATTAGGGCTGTGACAGGTGGCCGATTTTTACTAACGTGGTGGTAATGGATCAACTACGTCGATAACTACCGTTCATATAGTACATTACAAAAATATTATATAATCATACAAGTGAGCTGTCTAACACTGGAATGGACACAACCATGACAAATCCCCAACTAGTAAATGCACTATCCCTATTTTTGACGGTACTGACAAAAAGTTAAAATGCCTGTGTAGACAGAATCAAACCTAGTGGCGACCTCATGGCGGGTGCGTGTCCGGTGTAACACGGTTTACTGTTCCAGCCAACAAGACAATCGGGCACATTACACTCCTACGTCTGCACGAGTCTCTTGAAATAGGATATATAGCCACATTGTACGTGTAACATCTTCTATTTATCGCGGCTGGTTCCCTTTGTCATTTGTATCTGGCCAGTTTGGAGAAAGCCTCACCAAACCTGAGCAGCCCGGCATTTGTGATCGGGGGAACTTGAAGACACTAGAAGACACAAATGAGGATCATGGGTGGACCGAATGAGATGGCTCAGATCCGCGTTAGGTATTTGGGTGCAAACAAGGTCCATCGCCCAACACAATGAATTTACTGAAATCAGAATAAACTGTATTTTCCTGCGCTCAAACCTGCCGATCTAAAAGGAACGCTGTGTATGGCGTTTGAGGTAATTTGTGAATTACCATAGACTTATAGTCTAAATAAAACAATTTGCGACTGGTATCTGGCAACTATTACATGTGATACAAACGTAAGTATTATCCTTGTTATATAGTGTGTAACGTCACGTACACTACCGCCGGTGGCAGTAGACAAACCACCGCGGTGACCCGGGTGTCATGGCGACCGTCACAGCCCTATTACAGAATACTGAGCCTCACCCGGATCCAGCAGCTTTATCAACCATCTCAAGCCAACCATGGACCCAGCACTCAGGTTAGTTCGTCTCCGTCAGTGAATGCATTCTCTCGAGGACCACATTCAAGACTTTCTGGACATTGCTCACCTCTCTGATCTCCTGGACTTCATGTTGATTAACTTTTTCTGTTATGGACTAAATGAACCGTTAAAAACCATACTCCCCCATAATGGTCCTTGAGGGTCGCTATGTCAGTTTTTGGATTATGCCCTGTTGCTAACCATTTCCCCGTTTACTGTGGGAGAGGTGGAGTACATTAAGTCTTTAGTTTTTTGGGAGGGGGCCATCCAGCAACAGCGGAGCTTGGTTCACAGGGATCACCGTCAAGTCCAGTGATTATGGTCGCCACTCATGTGCTCTCAGCACTCCCCAATCCAGTGGCTGTCACACCAGAGCCTCTACACAAGATGGCCGCCAACCCAGAGATGGATGCCATTCCAGAGTCTCGTCCCGTCATGGCCGCCATTCCAGAGTCTCTTCATGTCATGTCGACCATGCCCAGTGCCTCAAGGTCAGTCCCAAGGCGTCCGAGACTGGCATTCAGTGTGGAGGATCCACCACTGGTTTCGGCCAGAGCAGCAGGCATCCCAAGGGTCTCAGCACTCGTCCTCACAGAGACAGTTCCCCTGGACTCAGTGCTCCCTGTAATGGCAGTCACCATTCTATTTGTTTGGGCCACCATTCTATTTGTTTGGGCCACACACACCACCGCAGTTCCCCCAGAGGTGGCGGCTTCTGCTGCAGAACCTCCAGAGGCAGCGGCGTCTGCCTTTGAACTCTCCTCCAGTCCAACCGCAGCCAGAGAGGCCACCTGTGAACCCTCTGATGGTCCTGTCACGGTCAAGGATGCTGACCGTGAACTCTCTGACTGTCCTGTCACGGCCAAAGAGGCCATCTGTAAACTCTCTGCCTGTCCAGCCACGGCCAAGGAGGCCGTTTATGGACCCTCTGCCTGTTCTGTTTTGGCCACAGAGACCGTTGATAACCTCTCTGTACTCTTTATTCCAGTCCAGCCTGATCCGCCGTGGTGGTCATCTGCGACACTGTGGGGACCTTCGTTCCCGTCTGCTCTGCTGTGGCGTGGTGGTCGTCTGCTCCTCAAAGAGTACGCCTTAGCAGGAGAAAAATAGCTCACAAGCATCTCTTCCACCCAGGGCATCCTCATGAATCTTCTTTCCTTATTTGAATAATTCATATGTTGTGAAGTTTCTACACACGCGGAATACGGGTTCCTCCATGACCTCGACATCTCAGTGTGAAAGAGTTGGAGGAACAGAAGGCTCACGGGGGAAGGGCGGTTGTGGCTCACAAGGAATCACTTATTGATTTTGCCAGAACAAAAAGCAGACTCGCTGATTTTCTCACTTTTATCCATTATACGCCTAGATCCTAGACACAGCCAGCAACATGCTCTCATCCAGATCAGAAGAGGCTGTTGAGCGGGATTCTGAATCTGGCATGAGATCACTGGAGCTGACAGAAGTCTGAGGAAGGAAACACAAAACACACATAAGTCGTGTGTATCAGTCAGCGTAACGAAACACAGACAAGGCAGTACATACTTCTTGAATTAACTGCTTTCCATTTCTCTTTTTAGCAGTTACAAACAGTCTACAAACATTTATAAGCACGGACACAAAATGTAACATAGTAAGACTGCCATCTGCCAATAGAATGGCGTGTTTCTACACATGCTTCAGACACCAGTGATGCAGCATCGAAGTTCCCTCGAAAGGGAATCCATGGTAAACACATACAAATTACAGAGATTAAGATTTTCATTGTCAGCCATTAAATAAACTGCCATTAAATAAAAATAACCTGACGAAAAACTAGTCAGTACTGAACTTGTCTGAATTTATTATAAAATGTAAGACAAAAATAATGTTTTTAGACATAAAAGCATTGATGTTATCTTTTGTTTTGGTGTAAATTACTCACTTAACACTAAACTGGCAATAATGTAAGCCACTGGGAGAATTGCATTAATAGAAAGAAAAATTATATAAAGATTTGTAATACCAAGTATTTTTCCAAAATTAAGTTTTATTAGTATTTTCGTGCCGTGGCGGTGAGGGCGGGAACATATGTGACTGTCTCATTCTAGCGTTTAATGCCAAGGAGGACTCTATCTTACAAGCCTCTGAAGGACTGAACTAGGATGGACGCAGCCTTGGTAGGATTCTGTTTGAGAAGCACCCAAAATTACACATGCAATTGAACATACTATGCCAGAATAGTTTAAATATGCCAAAAGATTCCAGGACATTTTTAGGAATTGTCCATTTCAACACAGAAATACAAGACAAGTCAATTACAGGGGTCCTGCATCAGAATATCAACTATCTGAGCAACATCCACATCCTCTCCACAGGGTTCAGCAACATAGTTCTGGTCCTTTCTAGGCACAGTGCAAAATCTAATTCATGAGGAACCTGAGTTTATTTTGTATGGCACCTTTAAACAGTGGCATCAATTCACTAAAAGTCAATGTATGCAAAAATAAAAAATAAAAGTTCAGACGACATCATTGAATCAATTCAATTAAGTGCAGAACAACAAAAGAGAGAAAGACAAAACTGCAGCTAAACATAACCAACAGCATCAACCAATTTAAAGTTGAAATAAAAAAATAATTACATAACTTTGGAAATAACCTGGCAGACAATAGGCAGCTGCTGATATATGAATGAAATAATATATAGATTAAAAAATCTTACCATTTTGTCCTATAGAAAAAAATTAATTACTAAATTAAGATAAAATTGAAGTCTTATAAATTGAAGTCCATGGCACACAGTATGTTTTTTTTATAGTGACTGACTCTGGGTGTCACGAATTCTGTCCATGGACTTCCGTTTATTCACCACCAGAGGTCACCCTTTACATTACATTGACTCTCGCACAACACAAACTGTTGCATAGCACCCCGGACTACATATCCCATCATTCATTGCACGGTTGTGACACTGCACTGATTGCACACGCTGTTTCTTATCACGCACTCACTATATACCACCCACTCAAACTACAATTCTCCGCTCTGAGTATTGGTTAGCTGCTACCCCTTCCGAGTTCTCTGGGTTTTCCTTGTTTGCCTTGCCTGTTTTTGCGGTTTCTGATCTTTGCCTGTTTTCCTGGATTTTCCCTCTCGTCTTGCCCCTGTGATTCTGACTGCTTATCGGTGACCTGCGCTGGCCCTAGGACTATTCTTGTGTTTTTGCCCCCCATATACCTGTTTGCCATTGTTGGACCCTGCCTGTTATACCACGTCTCTTTCATAAAAGCTTGCAGATGGATCCACACGTCTCACGTCTCGTCAGCCCCGTTACACTGGGACAGTTCATACAAAAATGGAAAATAATTATTTAAATACCATGATTTTGTTGTAAAGACTTATTACCTTCTTTGTTCAGAACACTATCTATACCTATATATATATCTAGATATTACGCAATATATGAACACCTGAGAATCTAGGGGCGAATTGCAGGCATGGAGCGATCGACACAGACGGACCAACTTGAATGCAGAGCCATACGAGGTATAAAGACAATCGTCAATGGTAGGCTAGCAGAGAGGAACAGGCGTTGATGTCAGTTCAGATATCGACCATAAGATGGCCTTTAATAGTAGCCGTATCGGTATTCTGAATAAAAAATACGTGGGTATCAGCGTCCACACCCACTACCTCGGGACATAAAATAATTCACACATCATAACGTATTCAGAGAAATAACACTTGGACTGATGGTTTGCTAGGACTTGAAAGAACCCGAGTGACAGCTTTTATTTCCAAGATGAGAGGCGTGGTAAGCCGACTGGAAATATCCATTCCACTCAGAGCATATGTTTTAGACATGCTTGTATTGTATAGTCTTGTATAACAGATCACTGAAGATGTCTACTACCGACATAAGTATTCAGTTTTCACATATTCCTGCGTATTACGTACAGTAAAAGAAAAATATGTTGTGTTGGATCAGTCTCCTGTGTCGGCAAGTGACACACCCACCTAAACGATTTCAATATAGCGCATATCCTGCCCGAATAACATCTTAAATCAAAATTAATTTACATACACTTATCTTAAGAAAAACCATAATCCGGTGATGTACGATTCAACTCGGTAGTGATTTTAAGGTCAAGGTTTGGGCTGTCTAGGTCGTGGATGCTCTCCTGCGGTTAGGGAATGAGTAAGATGGCAGACGAAACCACTTCCGGGGGCTCTGCCTGCTGAATGGCAAGTTGAATGGCAGTTTAGAACGTGATGAGCAATCCAGTCATACAGCATATATAGATCAGTGCATCTACCTTATTTATTTAAAAATACAGGTGAAAAATAAGGTGAAAAATCAATACAGAAAATTCTTTCATAATAACTTAATACATTGTGCCCTGTATTTACATACTTTTCTTATAATTTTGCATATTAACTAACTACATATACACAGATTAATATGAAAATTCATGAAATTTTAATGTTTAAATGTCTGTTTAATAATTCAATGTTGTTTCTAAAATGAATTAATGTCTCATCATACTTTTCACAGTTATTAGCAGCTAATTTAAAAAAAATGTAGTGCTGCAACAA
Organism: Sinocyclocheilus anophthalmus; assembly: GCA_018155175.1. NCBI lineage: Eukaryota > Metazoa > Chordata > Actinopteri > Cypriniformes > Cyprinidae > Sinocyclocheilus > Sinocyclocheilus anophthalmus. Next base: position 63,417 of record JADLZN010004449.1, read on the forward strand.
TTAAACGATAATGGAAATAGTTTACAACAAATTTCAAAAATGTTTCAAAACTGCATTTGAAATTGAAACAGCTGACACTCTTCACAAAGCCAGGGAAAGTGAAAAAGGCACCTCTCAAAATTATTAAAATAGATAAAGTTACATACAGTTGAACATTTTTAATTATACATTATAGGGCTGTTGCTGATCAAATGAAATCAGTATCAATAAAAGTCCATTCACACTGCTATTTAATTGCATAAATAATGTCATGAGATTAATGTTTTAAATGTAACTAATAAATATGAATAGAAATAATGAAGTGATACTATTAAATATGAAACTTGTGCAGTGTAGTATGGAAGGCCATAAATATTCCTTTAGACTTACTGTAGACGATACAATGCGTGGACACGTAAACTTAAAATTTCCATTGCCAAAATAAAAGTCACATCCACTAGCACTGCAAACCCCAAAGGGTGCTTTTTCAAATTACATACATGGATCCTGCTATTTACAACCAAATTATTTCTTACAAGTCCCATGGGACATATCTTGAAGGCTTCAGCAAGACTGAGAAAAACACTTTTCGAAAAAAGGCGCACAAATTTGAGGTTGAAGGTTGTGCACTATTAAATTTAAAAAATGTAAATTGTAATGTGATGTTATAATATCTGATAAAATATATATACGTTTAGTTTAATTTACATTGGCATCACCAATTTAATATAGGCCTACCGTACTTTATACAGCACATGCACTATGTGGTATCAGGACTTAAAGGGGTCATATGATGCGATTTCAAGGTTTCCTTTCTCTTTGGAGTGTTACAAGCTCTTGGTGCATAAAGAAGATCTGTAAAGTTGCAAAGACTAAAGTCTCAAATCCAAAGAGATATTCTTTATAAAAGTTAAGAGTCAGCCACGCCTACCTAAAACGTCTCGTTCTAAAGGCCCTTTCACACGGTACGCGGCAGTCGCGAGTGTCTAGTTCATTCTCAATGGAGACATGCGGAAAGCGGCAAAACGCGGGCGGTTTCGCTGGCGGCGCAGAGGCGGAGCGCAAGCGGTGCTCGTGCACCCAAAATCCTGCCGCTTCCACGGGCACGGCGCTTCGCGGCAGGCACCGCCAAAGATAAAAATATTTTATCTTTTTGTGAGCGGCAGCCGCGTCGGTTTTAACCAATCAGTGAACTGATTATTAACAACCATCTAGAACATTTAACTGACTTATAACGACGTTGAAAATGGAGCGATGTTTTATTTTTATGGATTTCCCTGAACTGTATGCCCCCATCTAACTCTCATCCCAAGACCATAAATAAAAAATCTAGAGCGTGGAGCTTGTGAGTGCACAGTTGTTTTGCCAGGTACAAATTTAAATACATACAAATGTCCAACATACATTTTTTTCGCACGTGGTTAAATGTTATGATAAATAGAACTACATTCAAAGATTTGTATTTTGGTACGATTTTATCATGGTTTTTTAAGACTGTCAACTTCTGGTCACAAGGTTGAATTTATCGGATCAAAAAACAGCCAATCAGTAATATTGTATGCTATATCTTATCCACACACACAGCCCTCACACAGTCGTTCAAATATAATTAATGATTACAGATAAATTAAATCAGTTTTGCTGATAATAATTTTATGGAAAGATTGATGTATTCCGAAATGTTTTATGTAACATTTGAAAATGTTACACTATTAATTATCCAATATTTTGATGAATACTTTTATTCATAAAGAAGGCATTTTAAATTAACACCTTTTATTCAGAAAGAATGCATTTCCCCATGGGGAAACAAACTTATAAATCACACACGATGAGTTTTTTTTTAGAATGTATAAATGCAGAAAGTTTCCTGTGAGGGTAGTTTTAGCTGTAGGGTTGGTGTAGTAGGGCGATAGAAAATACTGTTTTTACAGTATAAAAACCATTACGTCTATGGAGAGTCCCCACAAGGATAGTAAACCAGATGTGTGTGTGTGTGTGGTGTGTGTGTGTGTTTGTGTGTGTGTGTGTGTGTGTGTGTGTGCGTGCACGCAGATAGGTATTTGTGCAGCAAATCGCAATTTTAAATATTACTGTTATTATTTTTGATTAAATCAATGGAGCCTTGGTGAGCAGAAGATAATTTTTTCAAAAACATTAAAAATATTTCTGGCCCCAAACTTTTGAAAGGTGTGCGTCAGGTTCAAGAAGGCTAGATAGACACAAATCAGTAATAAGCAATCTGTTTTATTTAATCAATTTTTTGTTTACTGTAACAACTGCTTTTCATTATCTACTGAATAATTGACTTTTTGATTGTATTACTATATACTATATACTGATTACTGTAACTATACACATTTGAAACTGATTTTTCCTAGTTTAATGTCTGTAGCCAGTTGATCATATTAGTTTATTCAATGGAGTGTTGCCAGAACACTTCTCCTTGAGGTAAGCTAAAATAGGTGCAGAATTTTTCTCTAAAAGACACTGCAAGTCTGCTGCTGCTGTTGGCTCCCATTCTTAATACTGGCTGCAAAGAATCCTGGGAGTCACATGGAGAACTTCTTACTGCATGCTCTTCCTCACATTTGTTGCCATGAATCTGTAGGAAATTGTGCAGAATGCATGTGGTTTTCACAATCGTCTCTGCTTTCTGAGGCGTAACAGCCATCACCCATCTATAGACTCTCCACTGATTGGAGAGTATGCCAAAGGCATTCTCTACTACTCTTCTTGCCCGGGACAAACGATAGTTATACACCCTCTTCTCTGTTGTGAGCTGCTGTCCTGGAAAGGGCCTCATCAGATGTTTTTGCAGTGGGAAAGCTTCATCTCCAACAAAGACGTGGCATAGGCCCAAGGCTTTCTGCCCCTGGTAGTGGTGTGTCCATTGGAATGCCAAGTTTTTCCTCTTTCAGTCTTTTTCCCAAAGAGGAACAGGATAATACTCCTCCATCACTGTTTCTTCCAAAAGCTCCAACATCAATAACTCGAAAAAAACAGATAATGTGCATCAACTAATGCCAGAAGAACAATAGAGTGTGTGCCCTTATAGTTGAAATATAATGACCCAGAGTTTGGTGGAGCTTGTAACACCACATGTTTACCATCAATAGCTCCAATGCAGTTTGGAAAGTTCCACCTCTCCTGAAACTCTTTAGCGATTTCCACCCAATCGTGCATTGCTGGTACTGGCATATATTCATTCACCAACACATCCCAGATGACCTTGGTGACCTCATCCACAATTGCTGCTACCGTTGAAGTTCCCACTCTGTAGCTGAAAGCTATGCTAACAAATGAATCTCCAGTTGCCAGAAACCTGTATTGAAAAATAAAAAATAAAAATATTGGGTATCATGCAACTAAATCATAAAAATAAGATATTGTAAACATTAACATCATGACATTCTGTAAAGCTGCTTTGAAACAATGATGTGTATTGTGAAAAGGACTCTACAAATAAATCATTATGTATTTATGTATAATTCTCAATCATTTTTATTTGTTTCAGTGTATTAACTCTTTTTCTGTTTTTGTTTTTAAACTTTTTTTCTCTGGATAGCTGAAGACACATATTGACACATGTGAGAGAGAGTAACAAGCAGTAACATGATGGTAAATGAAGAAGAACAGGAAGTTATTCTCACACTTGAGCCAGTCACAGTGCAGATAGAGCAGGAAGTGAGTGATATCAGTACAACAGGAGAGGATTCACTTGCTGAGAATGAAAACGAGAACAGCTCACAAATGCCTAAGCAAAGTTCATCAGTTCCTCAGGTACCAATGAAAAGGCGAAGACAGCAGGAACTTTTTTTTGAGTCACGTGTACATGAAAAGGTGGATGAAATCTCCAAGCAGCTTAAAGACTGTGGCGATGAGGATGAACTCTTCCTCGTGAGTCTTGTACCAGCTTTTAAGAGACTGAGCGAGATACAAAAATCTACAGCCCGCATTGAAATTATGCAGGTCCTGCATGACATTCAGTTTAAAGAGAAGTAACTCTAAAAACAGATATACAGTTGTATGTTCTCAGACACTGTTAGTAGCCCAACTGATGGCTGATGTTCTGGGTTAGCTCTTTTGTCTAAACTAATGTTCTTATTTATGTAACAGGGAGATATATATATATGCACACAAACTCATTTTTGATTATTAAGAACGCTTTAAAAAAATGTTTTAACATGTATTTGTTTTTTTTAACTCAACTTACGACTACAATTGTATTTGGAAGAAAATCTACCAACATACAATAAATGTAGTTTGAATAGTTATCCATTTTTGAAGCGTTATCAACAAACAAATGTATGAAGTTATAGAATTTTACCTTATAGAGATGTAAAGCCCGTCCTTTGAACGCTGGGTTTTCCTCATAGTTTGTTTCTGTCCTTTGTGATCCTTTTGCCACCTTCTCATGAGTAGTTCAAAAGTTCCGGGGTATCCGAAGTAGGGTCCCTTGACCCTGAGAGGGTCAGTATAAGTTCTTGTACCAAATGATGATAGTCTCCCTGCTCTTCCCGGTTAAGGAGTAGTTCATGTACCCATTTTGTCCCTTTTATGCATGAGCACATCAATAAGAAGTTTTTGCATTTCCAGCAAAGGCCTGCGCCTGGGATGCATTGCTTAGGCACAAGTAATCTTCTAAGTGTTCCTTTAAAATTATATTTCCCTCAAATATTTGCTTAAATCGTTACCTTGTGATACTCTTAAGGCAAATCTTCAAAAACAACTCCACTTGTGCCAAACGAAAAAAAATAAATAATAATGACAATAATTAATGACAGGATGACAAACACAAATTTCCGTTGTTTTATTTAGTTTTTAGTAAATACAAAGGTGATGTTGAAAATTGTAACTACGGCAACGTCCACTCCGAGACCGCAACACGACCACCGCCTCAACTGCACAAAACGCTTCCACTACAAGAGAAAGCGGCAGCCGCGCGGCGATTCCACCGCTTGCTGCGTCCCATGTGAAAGGGCCTTAGCACGCCCCCACATATCTACGTCGCTCTGTGCGTTTCTGTCAGAGTTACAGAAGTACAGGCTACTCGTGAAATCCTGTCATTGCCACTGTAACGATTTTCTTTATACGCATGCCGTCATGCATCTTGAAATCATATGATTCGATTCGCAAGTTTATAAGAGTCTCCAGCCTACGTAACAGAACGCTAAGTGCACCAGATTTCACAGCACAGCTTAATGCAACTAAAGCTATGCCAGTGTCAACTTCGAGTTATTTGAGCTGACGTAGCTTTTCCGATGAGCATGAGCAGTACACGAGCGGAATGCACATTCATAGATCTGAATATTGAGCGGAGCGTCAAACCGAGCAGTGACGAGGAGAGTGAAACATGCGCGCTGAACACTGCGGGCGGGACGCGACACGGCGCGCCATATATATATTATTATTATATGTAGCCTATATTTTCAGTGCATCCCTACTTACATCCCCTCCTTGTTTACAAATCCGAAGTAAGTCCATACATCCGATTTAAACGCGGATGGGGCTTTCCTGATAACTTTCCACGATGCCGCTCTCTTTATTTTACTAACTTACTGCATGCTGAAGGTGACCCAGCTGACCTCACCAAAAAAAACTCAACACCATCATCTAGTGGATTGTAAAGAAATTGATTTTATTATTCTACCAAATAGTATAATAAAAGTTCGATACTTGGTGTCCGTGTATCGATACAGTATTGCCGCGGAAAATATCGCGATACTATGCTGTATCGATTTTTCTCCCCACCCCTAATATACTGTATACAAACATACATACAGATACACAGTTGCAATCAACATTTTTCAACCCCCATTGCAAATCAGGTTTATTGGCAAAATTTACACTTTCAGCTGTTTGCAATGAACAAATCAAACAGAAGTAATTGAAATAGCTCAACACAGGGAATGCTTCAAGTGGTTTCCCTAGATTCAACTGAAAATGCAACTTTTGTATTGTACTACTTCTGTAGTCTCAAAATTATTAACCCCCTTCATGGCAAGCATCTTTAGTGCTTACTAGAGCACCCTTTTGATCTTATGGCCTGCTGCAAATGAGATGCATAGCCAGACACCAGCTTCTAGCAGCATTCCTGAAGAATCTTAGCCCACTCCTCATGAGCAATGGCCTCCAGTTCAGTAATGTTCTTGGGTTTACGTGCTGCAACCGCCAAATCCCACCAGAGATTTTCTATTGGGTTCAAGTCAGGTGACTGTGATGGCCACTGTAGAATCTCCCAGGACTTCTTCTGCAACCAAGCGTTGGTGGAATTTGAAGTATGCTAGGGATCATTGTCCTGTTGGAAGGTCCGATGACACCCAAGCTTCAGCTTCCTCACAGACTGCATGATGTTTTCTCCTAGGATTTCCTGATACTTCAATGAATCCATCTTGCCTGCCACACGCTGCAGGTTTCCCGTGCTGGAGGATGCAAAGCAGCCCCAGAGAATCACCAAGCCACCACCATGTGAGTGCTTTTCAGCGTTTTCTTCATTCTTCTTCCTCCAGACATACTGCTCGCTGATCATTGCTCCACAGAACAGAATCCTGAAGCTTCTGTGGCTTATTTATATGATTTTGAGCAAACTGGAGCCGTGCTTTTCTTGTGCTTTTAGGTCATTAGTGATGTACGTTTTGGAGTTCCAGCATGGACACTGTCTGCATTTAGTACGCGCATTAATGTGCAAACTGAAACCTCTGTGCCTGTTGCCACCAAGTCTTGCTGCAGGTCTTTTGCAGTCACTCGAAGGGTTTTTCTGAATCTGCCTTCTCAGAAATCTGGTTGCAGCTGTTGACCACTTCCTATTTCTGCCCCGTCCAGGTAGTGTAACCACTTTTCCTTCAGGTTTGAACTTGTGAACTATGCTTCCAAAAATATCTATAAGAACATTCAGAATCAGAATCAGAATGAGCTTTATGGCCAGGTATGTTTTCACATACGAGGAATTTGATTTCATTCAGTGCATTCACTATCTTTTTGTATCCTGTTCCTTGTTTGTGAAGGGCGATGATCTCTTCTCTTAACTTTTTGGACCATTCTTTTGACATATTTCTAACATGCACTCAAATGTGACACTCAACAAACCTCTAGCCAGTTCATGTATGTCATGTGTTCTAGCTCAAGCACACCTGTGCCTTGTCCAAATACCCACACTTGCGGTCTTTGCTCTTGACCACTTGACTACTTATGTGACGTATTTCCTGTATTTTGGTCCAAGTGTTCAAGTGTTCGCATAAAGACCACAAGTGTGTGTAGAACTTTTCATTACCTGATGGGACACACTTATAGTGTTGTAAAAATGCAAGTGTTTACAGAGTTTTATTTTTTATTTTCAATACTTTGCATTTTAAAAATCAACTTCTAAATGTCTGTTCAATAACAGATGACACAATTTAATTTCTGGTGCTTCTAATTAAGTGATAAAAAGCAGTTGTAAATGTTGTACAAAATAAATATCACCACTACTCATATTTGCACCAATAAAATGTGCAACACTTTATGTTTTACTACCAAATTATATGTAATATCTAATTATTATTAATATTTAACATTGGAAAGGTTTCCGTGACCTCTCGCAAGATCTCGGCAAAAAGTCTCACGATTTATTTCCAGAACATGATGCATGATGGTATACACTAACACATTGTGGGAAAAAGTTTTAGTGTGCGTTAAGGGCACTGTGCTTTGGTATTTTTAAGACCTGGGACGGTCTTGCACACTTACTTCCTGTCGCGCTCACCACGCTCTCAAGTGGCCAAGACCACAAGTGTGTGTATTTATACTAGCCTGTTGTAACAATGAAGCCCTTGATTAATTCAATCAGGTTTGCTTCTTGAGACAACAAATTTTTTGTAGATTTGTGTTGTTGCAAGGGATTCTATTCAGGGGGTTGAATAATTTTGAGTCATTAAAAGTTGTATTTTCAGTTTAATTAAAAATGTAATGTTAAATCTCAATTGTGTCTTTATGTCCTTTTTCCTGGACACGTCCTGGCCATGAGGTTCAGCATAAAAAAACTTAAAATATACTCATTCAAAGTTTAGAACATCCTTGGTAGAGGACATTGGGCCTCAATTTCTTTCTTTAAAAATAAAGAAAAACATGAATGAACATGCATGGGCCAAAACGATTGTATTTTTAAAAAAAAGCACCAATACAATTTGTTATTTTTCAGATTTTGTTTTTTTCCAAACCTTGTTAGAAATACTTCTCAACTATGTTAGACAGAATGATTGATATACCATTTTTATAAAACTTACTTCAGGCAAAATGTGGTAAAATGGCCAAGGAAGGATTGTTCCATGGTGAAACATCCAAAAATTTTATGTATCTCTGAAAAACCTGAATGTGCTCTGTACATGTCCTCCAGACTTAAACTGTGCCTGTCATAAGTCTCGAGACAATTCACAAAATATATTTCCTCATAGTAGATGCAGGGTCTCAGGAGGTTAAGTGTCAATTTTTCAAAATTGAGATTTTCCAACACTGAAAGCTGAATAACTAACTTTCATCTGATGTATGTTTTTGTTAGATCTGAACAATATTTGGCCAGATACAACGATTGAAGATCTGGAATCTAGGGTGCAAAAAATCGAAATCGTAAAAATCGCCTTTAGTTGTCCACAAAAGTCCTAGCAATGCTATTAACTATCCAATTAAGCTGTGATATATGAACATTCGGACAGTATACAATATCTTCATGGAACATGATCTTTACTTAATATCTTAATGATTTTTGGCATAAAAGAAAAATCTATCATTTTGACCCATACAAAGTATTTTTTGGCTATTGCTACAAATATACCCCAGCGACTTAAGAGTGTTAAGGTTTTGTGGTCCAGGTCACTATGGCTAAAATTACAGGGGTTGGCTTTTGTTTGCGCGCGTAGGTCGAGTCGGTTATGAACATCAACGTACCAGTTGGAGGTATAGAAGCAGATGACTATTATGCTGTCCGAATCGTCTCTAGGTAGCTCTGATTTCATCGGCCTTTGCGCGCTGTTTTCAGTGAAGCACCCCTAGATAGTAGGCGGACGTGAATTTGATCACTTTGGAGATCGTTCTCTGTAGATCCCACCTACTCACACGCCACGATTGGTCGATTATGTACAATGCCTGCATGTTACTGGTCAAATTACTATTCGATCATTACCTTCAGCAAGTATGAAAACAGGAAAATAAAGCAGGCAATTTAGAAATCCTGTACAGGATATGTCCAGGAAAAAGGGCATGTATGGTCACCCTACTGTATAGTTATTTGTGCCTTGTTGTCTGTAAACAGGCCATTGCATTGTTCAGCTGTTTCCCCTATAGTTCTGCTGAAACTCCAGAGTCTGAGCGATAGAACTAGAACTGGGAAATTTGTTCTCAAAACTTCAAAACTTTTAACTTCACAAAAATAAAACTATAAACTAATATAACATAGTAAATACTTTTTTTTCCTGGTGGATTTGCATCTAGAGTTTGAGTTTCTAATAACCTGGTTATTGCAACCGAACTGTTCACTCTTAAAAAGGGAAGATGAGGAGTAGGCTAACAACTGAATATGCTGTCATATTTTTTGCCAGTTGAAGAAAATGAAAAGGTAAGACTTTAATCAATGAACCATATTCTTTTATACGGCAAAACCTGTATTTTAAACAAAATTGCTTATAAAAAAAGAACATTGATCTTATTGATTTTAATGGTAAAGTCAGACCATATTATCCTTTCTATCCAATCCTTATAGAAGACAGATTTATTGATTTTCACTGTGTATCTGTTATTCATAGAGGACTAATATGGGGAGGAAAATTATGTTTGTAAATTAATTGAAATCTGAGAGTTTGATAGGTTATTAAAAGTAAGACTTGTATAATCACATTTTAGCACATATTATATACTGCCAATTTTAAAATCACATTCCATTAACATTTAGAAGAAATTAATTTAACCATTTTAATGAAAGATTTCCATTCAGACGGTCAAAATCAACTGTTTTAAACTCATCATCAATTTAATCCTTCAACGTAATGCACTTTAACCAAATAAAGCTGCAATTTGTTTGATTGCCTTTATGTTCCGGGAAGAAACCGAGATGAAATCGATGAATTCATCGACATAAAGATTCAGTTTCAGTTAATAAATGAAATAGTTAAATCTCTCTGCAGCCACAAATTTAATTTTGATCTACAAATTCTTTATGAGTTTAAAATGATAAGTTCTTTCTAATGCTGTAAATCGAAGAGCAAGATACTGGAGTTTATCCTTGATTGAGAATATCACAAATGCTCAGTAGATTAGCATCAACTGAAAGCACTTCACAGTTACTTACATTCAGATAGAAGACTATATAAAGCTAAACGTTATTGATAGCTTTGGGCTCTTGATAGCTCTATAATTTATTCAATTAATCCTATACCGTATTATATTTGTTTTCTAATGTAAAACTATATTATTTTACGAGAAAATACTTTTATGTTGGTCTGGTGATGTGACGGCATAAGGCGGCGCCGCGCTCCTGCGTCTGTGATTCGGCTGAAGAAAGGTTTGTGTTTTTATTTTATATCATTTAACGTGTTTAAACCAATACAACTTGTTAAAAGAATTGTATTTAAAATTGTGAAATTAAAAGTATTACAGTGTTACACCTGTTAATATTTAGTGACATTTGTGCGTGTAAAGCGCATCCAGATAGGAGTAACAGAAAAGGTGCGTCTCATTTCGCTCGCTGTATCGTGAATCAGTTTATCATAAACACGAATTCAGTCACTGACAACAAGTGAATGATGGAGAAACGAGTCATATGAGTCAAATCGCGAATGATTCAGCTCGAACACTCGAACTATCGCCCGCTTACGGCCGGTGCTGCCAAAACACAAATCATGTGTAATGACAACTTTTACAAACCAACTGCAACAGAGTGGAATCTATTAAATATAATCTAAAATCAGTAAATACAATATAAATCTTAATACAAATGTGACCCTTTGTTTAGGTTTGTGGCTTTTATTTTAAATTTTTTTTTTTTTGGGGGGGGGGAGGCATAGTTTTCTTGTCAAGTTTAAGTCCATTAACTCTCTCTGACTCTTAACTATAACTCTGACTGACTCCCTTACCAGTGCGCTGACTACTGAACTAGGGAGCTGACTGAGACACACCCAGAGAATTAGTTTGGCATTTAGCCTACTTTGTCTTTCTGTTAATTATTCTCATCTTAAACAGGACAAAGTGTCAAAACACACAGAAAAACTCCTTCTGAAGCAGCTGAGATCCACGTGACAAACTATTATAAAGATGGCGTTTATTAAAGAGGAGAGTGAAGACGTGAGGATTGGAGAAGCTTTCAAACATGAAGATACTGAGGAACAAATAGAGATGGTGTTTATTAAAGAGGAGAATGAAGACATTAAGATTGAAGAAACGTTCAAACATGAAGATACTGAGGAACAAACAGGTTGGTTTTCAATCTCAAAGCTGAACGCACTCATTTTAATGTCCAGCTCTACAGAAATGGTGATAAAAAATAATACAGAATTTTGTGTATTTTGTGTAACATTACAATGAAACAAACAATGAAAACATGGAGCAAATGATGACAATTTAGTTTTAACATTTAAAATTTGTTGTCTGTGATTTTTTTTTCTACTTTTCCCCAGAAGTGCCATACTAACATATTAACATAACTGAATGTAAATAGCAGTAAATATTCATTACAAAAAGTAATAAGTCATATATCAGAAATACCAGCCTACTTATAAAATATTAAAACATTTCTCCAGCTGACACAGCTTGGTAGAGTCACTGCATGCTGTTTATCTTTGACCGTTTTATTTGCTCACCAAAGATCTTTAAATGAAAAACAGTGACCAGTAACTTTATAATGAACTGCAGCATAATAAAATCAAACTGTTCATGTTTATGAGTGACAAACAGTTGATATCAAAGACCTAAGTAGTGCACTAAAGAAAAAAAAACATCTGTTGTGCCTGTCACATCTTCTAACAGCATCAGTGGTAAATGTAGCATCAGAAGTTGATCTAGGATGAGTGTTTCTTCTCCTGGTCTGCGTCAACTTGTCGGCCTTCAAAATATCTTAACCCTTGTAAGAGTCCTAGCTTCTCCCAGAGTTCTGTCTGTGAGACAGAACTGGTCTTGGAAAAACCTGGTCACCTGCTAGATCATTCCCCAGTACAAGACCTACTCCTTCGAATGGTAAATAGGAACACACCGCAAGGTTGACTATCCCAGTCACATGGTTTGACTTCAAGTTGACCCAATGGAGAGGAACATGATCACACCCCATCTTAATGCACAAATGCAGACAGAGTTTTATGTTTACACGGCACGATGCAATGCAATGCGTAAAAAGACAGTATAAGTCATTATAATCAGTAATTATCTCCTGGCTGCAACAAACGCCCGTTTGTAATGGGTTTTATGTTTTTGTCTCGTCGCTCTGGCCGTGACACGGCATCAACAGTATGTGAGGGGCGTAACATTTCCGTCTCACGCTTGAGGTATTCAGCCAATCACAACGCACTGGATAGCTGGCCAATCACAGCACACCTCGCTTTTTCAGACCGATGAGCTTTGTAAAAATTGACGCATTTCAAAAAGGCGGGGCATAGAGGAGAAACAATAATGTACAGTATGTGGAAAATAATGTGTTTTTTTAACTTTAAACCACAAACACATTTCATTACACCAAATACACAAAATAATGTTCTTTTTAGCAGCATCATATGACCCCTTTAATGCACATGAGGGGGAAATGCATTTAATAAAGACAGATCAGTAGTAGTATTGGTATCAATGATACTGGCCTTCCTTAATAATAGGCTACTTGGTAAAAAGCTACCATTAAACCACATATTTTAAATACACAGTCTTGGTTGTTTCTACATTAATGTGAAGATTCAATGTGAAATTATGACAATATAAATATATTAATATGCAATTAATTACAGAAAATGTGCAATTAATTAGTTATTTTTTTTAATCAATTGACAACACTAGTTCAAATGTTTTGATATTTGTTGCTTTGTGCCATTAAACTGGTTTTAACTTGTATTTTTCTTATTTCACTTCAGACCTGATGGCACTGAAAGAGGAGAGTCGAGAACTGAATGAAACAGAAGAGAAATATCAAAATGAGAAACATCATGGTTTCAAAACTGAAGAAAAATCGATTAGTTGCTCACAGACTGAAAAGACTTGCTCACCAAAAAAAGCTAAAAAAACTACAAACCTTAATTCCAACATGAGAATTCACACTGGAGAGAGACCTTACACCTGCAAACAGTGTGGAGAAATTTTCAATCAAAAAGAAAGCCTTGAAGTCCACATGAAAATTCACAATGAAAAGAAGCCATTCATATGCTCTCAGTGTGGAAAGTGTTTTACACAGAAAAAAAACCTTAATGCCCACATGAGAATTCACACTGGAGAGAGACCTCACACCTGCAAACTGTGTGGGAAGAGTTTCACACGTAACGGAAACCTTAAGACTCACATGAGAATTCACACTGGAAAGAATCCATTTGTATGTGATCAGTGTGGAAAGAGTTTTAAGCAGAAAAAACAACTTTATACCCACAATGGAAGTCACACTGGAGAGAAGCCATTCACATGTGATCAGTGTGGAACGAGTTTCAGATACAAAGAAAACCTTAATAATCACATGAGAATTCATTCAAGAGAAAACCGTTTTAAATGTCATCAGTGCGAAAGGAGTTTCACAGAGAGGAAACATCTTAAGAATCATGTAATAATTCACATCGGAGAAAAGCCTTTCATGTGCCATCACTGCGGAAAGAGTTGCTCAAGAAAAGGACACCTCAAGGTTCACATCCGAGTTCACACTGGAGAGAAACCTTTCACCTGCCCTCAGTGTGGAAAGAGTTTCAGGTTTAAAGGAAACTTAGTGACTCACATTAGAAGTCACACCGGAGAGAAGCCATTCACATGTCTTCAGTGTGAAATGAGTTTCTCAAAAAGCACAGACCTGAAACATCATTTGAAAACTCATTCTGAAAATAACATTTTCCTCAGTGTGACAAAGGGTTTAGAAAAAGGAGCAATTTCAACAATCCATTCTAAAAGACAATTCAATTTTGTTGGCCAGATAAAATGACAGATAAAGAAAAACGTAAATAAGATAATTTTTCAGTGCACCAAAGCACAAAGTACTAAAAATCTCCATATTAAGGCAAAACATCTCTCCGCCGAACAAAACTGAACATAATGACTTTTTTTTCCATTGGTTGTAGGTGTTTATTTTAGCTTATTGTTTAGTCAAGTTAATTTCAATTTAATGTTGTAATATCTGGATGAGATTACTGATTGTGGAACCCTAGAAATACCAAGCAACTTTACATTTATGATGAGGTAAAGCATGGAAATATGATGTTAGCTCTGACATATTATTTATCAGCACAGTTCATTCTTTGTTGTTTTTCAAGTAGCCTGTATGTACATATACTTAATGTAGGGCTGCACGATAAATCGAAATGGAATCGGGGCCGCTAAAAAGAGAAATCGCGATTCGACAGAAGCTGCGATTGTCATGCGTATCTCTCATGCAGCACGTTTCTGTGATCAGCAGTAAATCTCCATCCAAAGGCCAGAGGGCGCTCTCGCGCTGAAACTCCAAATACGCCTCGCAGAAGAAACCCGGGAAATGCCTATCGCTGCAGCTGAATAAACAGAAGATTCAACTGCTTTCATTGATTCAACGTGACTAATAAACACACGACTACGGCATTATACGGTTTATCTGAGTTATTTTTATTATAATTTTCATTCAAATAAAGTATATATTTATAATGCAATGCCTTTATCACTGCTTAAATACTATGAAATGTGTTGCGTGCCTTATTCTGTGTAAGAAGCCACATCATCTCACAGAAGGATTTATTTCACACACTCGACTGACGTTATGAAGTGAGATTGGAGTAAAAATATGTTATTAAATGTGTATGGTTCACATTCTTTCAGGGGACGCATTGTACTTCCATAGCCTAGTTCCTGAGAAGCTACGCAACCGATGTCATTATCGCAAACGATTTCTGTCTTTGCGTTTCAGAATGCGCACAAGATAACATTTTTTTTTTGTGGTAACTTGTCCTGACCTACGGCTACGTGTAGTAATCTCTCCAAGAGAAAAGTGCACGTAAGCAGCATTTGTGAGTGGGGTGGCCAACCCTAGCCCCGGCCCTGCGTTATATGCTTTAAATATTTTTTACGCGTTAAACTGAAAAAATGTATCGCCTGTGTTAACGCGCTAATTTTGACACCACTAGTAATTATCTGTAAATATCGATCTGTAATATCAATGACTTCTGGAGGCACCTCTTTTAGTAGCTTACATACCTGCAAACTAGTCGATTTTCTGCAAAATTTGCCGTTTTGAATCAAAATATGTGACCCTGGACCACAAACCAGTCATAAGAGTCAATTTTATGAAATTGAGATTAATACATCATCTGAAAGCTGTCTAAATAAGCTTTCCATTGATGTATGATTTGTTAGTATCGTACACTTTTGCTGAGATACAACTATTTTTGAAATCTGGAATCTGAGGGTGCAAAAAATCTAAATCTAAGAAATCGCCTTTAAAGTTGTCCAAATGAGTTCTTAGCAATGCATATTACTATCAAAAATTAAGTTTTGATATATTTTACGGTAGGAAATTTACCAAATATCTTCATGGAACATGATCTTTACTTAATATCCTAATGATTTTTGGCATAAAAAAAATCTATAATTTTGACCCATACAATGTATTTTTGGCTATTGCTACAAATATACCCCAGCGACTTAAGACTGGTTTTGTGGTCCAGGGTCACATATGTTGTGAATCGCATAGAACCAAGTGGGGGTCATCCTCATCCTCACTTCTTTTGAACAATCAGAATCAAGATAAGGCCATCCTCTTCTTTTCCATGGGCAACTTTTCACGGTACATCAACAATTCTGAGGTAAATTTGAAGCCAACGATGTAATGCTTTTATATTAACTAGTTGCTAAAGTTTACCAAATCAAGTTTAGTCTGTTAGTAAGTCAAGTAAGTTTGTTGTAATACATTTTTCCTAACATTACTTCTTCACACTTTTACCAACCTGTTGTTAAGCTTGTTAGCATGTAAGTCAGGGATGGGCAACTGGCAGCCCGCGGACCTCATACGGACCTCAGTGTCTTTAAATATGGCCCGCTGGATTATATTATACTAGGATTATTTTAAAACATTTGAAAATTCAGTCTCTAAAGATACTTTTCAGATTATGATGTTTATACTAACTCCAACTAGGAGAGGTCGCTACTTCCCAGCCGGTGTGAACATTGTCAATTTTTCATTTATTTTTGCTCATTTTAATGAAAATTGTGTTTTCCAGTCAAAATGGTAAACAGACTCTTTTTACCGAGTTCAAGGGGACCCCCATATGTTTGGCTTGTTTGAAAAAATGTTAATGAAAGAAAATGTAATGTAAATGTAATGAATAGCCACTGTATTTAATAAATACCTGGGGTTGTGTTGGTTTTCCTCTAAAAGAGACAAAAGTAGGCGCAAAGTATGGAGTAGTCGCGTTTTGCTGAGCTGCTCTCTGCTAACACAGAATTTGGATTCGTGCCATTATTTTACTTGAGAATGATCATTCATCTCCCGGAATTCATTTTGCTTTTGTTGGGAGGAAGATTTTATGTTGACTGGTTATTCTACAGGTGTTTTTTCTGACTCTTGATGAAGCATCGTGTGTTCAACAATGGCGTCCAAGAAATCCTCAAAATCTGTGCCTACTGTGGGTGATTCCCTATCTCAGACGAATGTGAATATGATACTTGCTGCAATCAATTTGCAGGGTGATGACTTGAAGAAATTGATAGATGAGAAGATGACTATGTTGGAAGGTCGATTGGATGCACTTGATGTGGCGGTGGCTAATTTGCAGTCTGAGCAAACGGGCTTTAAGCGAAAGATGGTGGTAATTGGGGGGGGCGCTAAATGATGTGGACCGGTGCGTCGGAGAAACGGAAAAGATGTGTCAAGAACTGCGTACCGAGAATCAATCTTTATGGGCTAAGTTAAATGACTTAGAAGGCCGATCGCGAAGGCTAAACTTAAAATTTCTAGGAATAAATGAGGGCGAGGAACATGACCTCAAAAAGCTGACCTCGTACGTAATTCCCCCAGAACTGCTTCCGTTTACAACAGTGAGCGCAAGCTAGATTCAAGTGATTATTACTTTTTGAATATGGATATTTTTCTTACAAAAACGCATCGATTCGCTACAGGAGGCCTTTGTTCACCCCCCGGAGCCGTGTGAGAGACTTTTTTTTTATGACTGTGGGAAAAAAAAAATCCTACATTTAAAAACTTGTTGATATCACTTTCGAGTTCACGAGTTCGCCTACCAATAGTGTGAGAAAAGCACAGCTTTCACTCTCAACCAAACTAACATTACCAGCCAATCGCGCATCGCAGCCCTGATGAATGGAGAAGCGTGACAAAAATCTACGAGGCGCAATGGTCAAAGATGCCCATAGGCCTATTTATATAGAAAAAATTATTAAAAAGCAGCGCAGTTTGTAAACAGATCAGAGTAATCATGTTATCTCCATAAGAACGATATGAATTAGCCAGAACAAAACAGTGTGCATTATCTCACTAGATTTGTAACATAAATCATTTAAACCTTTGCCAATAAAGAAGAATACACCAACCCAACACTAGGTGGCGCTTTTAAGGGCAGCCACATGAAAGTTGAGCTATTTGGCAGTCGGGACTTTTTAGCTTTTTAAACAATTTTACTTAATATAGTTTAGAAATGCATGGATAGATCATTTATTTGTATGATTATATTGCAATATTGGGAGTTAGGACATGTGGAGGGATTTATTCCTGGGAGATTTTGGATGGATTCTGGTATGCGGCCTACTCTTCTACAGCTCGGTGGATGATAGGAAACTATTGAGGAAACCATCTTCAAGTAATTGTTTCCCTCTTCTTACAATGGCACAATCTGGACATTTAAGTGAGTTTCAGTTTTTAAGAAGTCTGGGAAGATGTGCATCTTCTTTGGCTCCTGAAGTTAAGAACATACTGCAGTTAAATGGGATTCTTCAACTCAGATCTCGCCCAAGGGGTAAGAAAGCTGGGAGAAATTATATTCGTTCAATATTTACAATTGTTGGAAATCGCCCTACTTCTTGTGGAACTGCTGTGGATATTAAAAGACAGCCAACTGGGCAAAGAATGTTTTTATCTCACTGTTGTTACCAACCTAAGAACTTAATTCATATCAAGACAAACCAACACAAGTCAATACTATCTATGCCTGGTTTTCTCCTTTCTAATGTGCGTTCTTTACGCTACAAATGTGATGAGCTGCACAGTGTAGCACTGAATAATAACTCAGCAGTTGTCGCCGTTTCAGAGACTTGGCTAAATGATGGTATCCCAGATTCAATTGTAACTTTTCCTGGATATACAATACATCGGCAGGATCGCGGATCTGGGGGAGGAGGAGTTGCCTTGTATGTTTGTAACATCATCAAACAAATTCGACTGACTCATCTAGAAGAGGAAGAGCATGAAGCTTTGTGGGTCTGGTTACGTCCCGGTCGTCTTCCTCGAGGGTTAAGTTTTATTATTGCTGCTGTGTTATATTTTCCACCATGCTCTTCTGCATCAGCCCAACCTGATTTACTAATCTCACAGTATTTGGATCGTTGTCTCAGATATATTGAATGTAACTATCAGCAGGCTGCAATTGTCATACTTGGTGATACAAATAAGTACAAGTCTGAAACCATCTGCAGCAGACATGGTTTGAAACAAATCGTGGCTGGAGCAACTAGAAAGGCTAGTCAACTAGACTCTATTTTTACCAATATTTTCTCCATGTATCAGACACCAGAGCATTTGCCTCATGTTGGCTCTTCTGACCATCAGACTATCTTGCAAAATGCATATATTTATTTATTTATATATTTATATATATATATATTATATATATACATATATATATATTATATATATATAATCACGATTTTTTATTTACTTTATTATGCTGGTTAGAATCATTATTTTTTAGTTTGTTTTATTACGATATGCTTGTCTTGTAGTTGTGTATGGTTTGACAACTTTTCAGGGTTGTGTGCTGCAATATACTGTCAGTCCAACCTGTAATAAAACCAACTAACCAAAATATTTCTAAATATGCGATTTATTGTACATCGCAATTTCAAAATAAAAGTTTCTGAGTTTGCATGTGGCCAAATATTAAAATTAAATGGATTTAAACATCATTTAATCACACTGTAAAGTGAAATGTCACCAGGCCGTTGGTACACTCTGCAGGTATTTGTTATAACACATCATGTACTTGGTTATGCCTCGTGGGATTATGTATAAGGCAGATATTACATTAACTGTGTGGTTATGGTCGAGTGGTGTATTGGATGTAAGGGTACAATCCCGGCTCGCAAAAAATAAAGGAGAAAGAGACCCTTTAAGTACGGTGCTGATGTGGTGACAACAGATAGATCAGAATATTAGTGAATGAGCCAATTATTATTGCCTCATTGTTAGTTTATATATAAATAGTCATACTAAAGCCTGGTATTCACTTAGGTCTATTTGTGTTACTAAAAAATATCAGATTACTCCGTTGTCAAAATAATCAGTAGATTACTTGATTACCAAAATAATCATTAGTTACAGCCCTAGATTAGTTCAAATATTTCAAAATACAACTGCATTGTTTTACTTTTTATAATTAAAAGACATATTTTGTCATTGAAAATTTCTTAAAAATAGTATTAAAACAATACTAGTGAACCAAGTATCTGTATTTTGTCTCCTCTTGTGAGCTAAGTGTATTGTCACACCCCTAGTGTCGATAAGCGGTGATATAGCTCGTAATTTTCCAAGTGTATGATATAGCTTTCATTCTTCAGGTCAATCGTGTATTCATGAAAAAAAAATAATTTAATACTTTAACTTTGTCATAGTATCCTTTCAAATGTTAAAGTTGCCACAGTCATTACATGCTTTGCATGGTCCCTAAATCGGCAATTCTTACAAATTCAGATCGGCCCGCTTTTTTTCAATTACAGTGGGGAACGCGACAGGGATGCTGTCTAAGCCCGTTGCTGTTTTACCTAGCCTTAGAACCCCTAGCTACTTATTTACGTACCCATTCTGAGATCCGAGGTATGCCTTGTGGCAAAGTTGAGGTTAAGTTGTCCTTGTATGCAGATGATTTAGTATTATTTTTAGAATACCCTTCCACCGCGGTGCCATGTCTAATGGAAATACTTAACGTCTTTGGCTCCTTCTCTGGCTACTCGGTCAACTGGGAGAAGAGTGTGTTTATGCCTATGGGAGATGGTTTAGATGTTCCATTTTTTAGTTCTCTGCCCTTTCAAATTGTGGATAATAATTTTACCTATCTGGGGCTAATTATCCCGAAAATTATTTATAGGCTTAACTTCTTAGAAGCTATCAATAAATTGAAATTATCCATTGATAAATGGAGGGTTCTTCCATTATCGCTAATAGGTCAAATATTTTGCCTCGTTTCCTTTGTCTTTTTCAGAATTTACCCATATTTTTGCCGAAATCTTTTTTTAAACTGCTAGATTCTGTGATCCTCCCTTTCATTTGGGGATATAAAACGCATAGAATTTCAAAAGCACACTTGCAGAAACCCAAGGAAGTGGGAGGGCTAGCACTGCCCACTTTCCGTCAATACTATTGGGAGGGCGATGATATTTTGGCATGAGTGTGATCGAATAGCTGCTGACCAGTTAGACATACAGTATATCCCAAATGGTTATATATGGAGGCTCATTCAGTAGGTAACAGCTCGTTAGCTGCAATCTTGTGGTCAAAATCTATATCGCTGCAGAAGATTCAAAGCAAGAATGTTATTGTTCTTAATTCTATTAAAATTTTAAATCAAATAAAGTCGTGTTAAAGATTGAACATCCCTCCATTTATCTACCTACCTGTAATAATCCAGATTTTTTTACCCGGACAACTTGATACAGTGTTTATTTCTTGGAGGGACAAAGGACTTAGTTTGGTTAAAGATTTCTATGTAGAAGGTGAATTGGCCACCTTTGAATATCTATATAAAACATTTGATCTCTCGCAGTCACACTTTTTTCGCTACCTACAGGTGCGTCATTTTATCAAACACTCCTTTCCTCAGCTTCTGAAATTACCTTTAGATTATGACATACACAGGCTTTTGAGACAGTCGCCATTGGAGAAACATTTGGTGTCCAAATTTATATCTATGCTTGTCTCTCACACTTCAATCTGTACAGCGCACCTTAAAGATGCTTGGGAGAGGGATTTAGGAAAGGATGTCTCGGCCTCTACTTGGGAGGAGGGGTTGAGACGAATTCACTCTTGCTCTATTAATGTGAGATTACAATTGATACAATTTAAAGTGCTGTCCAGAAGTATTTTCAGGCTTTATTCTCGTGCTTTCGAAAGTGAGATTAATATTGATGCCGATTTAACGATATTTGGATGTTCAGACCAGGCGTTAATTTGGCCGCAATCTCAACAACTCTCCCTCATGTTTGGCCAAAAGAGTGATTTTGATGGAGTGGAAATCTACACCACCTCCAAGTTTTTTTAAATGGTTAGCTGAAATGGTTTCGGCCCTCAAGCTTGAAAGGCTACGTTTTTCTAGAGCGGGCAGATTAAAGATGTTTGACAAAATTTGGGGCCCCTTTCTCAGGTCTATATTTTAAAGATGTCCTTGCTATGCTGCTAATGTGCTACGTGACTTTCAATTTTGTTTTTCCTCTGTTTTTGTTTTTTCTTTCCCTTTTTCATTTCCTTGGTCCAGCTGAGGTTCTTCTGATGGTGATGTGTACTTTCATGATTATTTGGTGCATGTTCGGGTTTGGGGGGAGGGGAGAGGAGAGGAGAAGGGTGGAAGGGGTAATGCTTTATGTTTTTGAAAAAGAAAAAGTTTTACAAATAAAGTCCTTAAAAAAAGAGACATAAGTAAACAGATCTAGCAGTTTTTAAAGCTTTTCAGTAGGAGGAAATACTTTCCCTCCATGCAATAAGAAATACCTCTAGTTTTGTTTGATTCTAGCTGTGTTCCATTTTCCGGGCTTCTCTCTTTAGGGGCCGAATGTGCTTGTTATTGTCAGGGTCAGCAGGAAGGGACCCAAATGCAGAGTGAGTGAATCAAAGATTTATTGAAAACACAAATTCACACAGCACAAGGGTTGGTCAATCTTGAGACAGCTCCAACCAGTACTATGCCCCAAGAGGTCTGGAGAACAGTCTAAGTTGTTGGCCAAACTGGGTGGAAGGATGGGAAGAAGAGCAGAGCAGAGAACAGCAGAGCATGCAATCAGAGTGAAGGAACTCAAAGCAGGCCAGTATCAGAGATCAGGTTCTTAGCACCAGGCTTGGTTGGCAGACTGCCTAGGGGAACTAACAGGCAGGGAGTCTCAGGCTGATAGAGCATGATTGGAGGGAACACACAGGACAAACACACACAACACGACCAAACAAGACACTACGTGAGACCACAAAACCACTCAGCACAACACTAGGAAACACTAGGAGAAAAATTATGTAATAAAAAGGGGAAAACATAAGAAAATAAAGAAAACTGAAGTGAAACTAAAAAAATCAACATAAAAAGTAAAGGATATATATCTAAGTTTAGACTAATAAATAAATAAAGTATAAAAGCCAAGCAATAACGAGAATACAAGACTGATGAACGATTAAAGTAAATATAAGCAATATTACTAAAGATAAAAAACAAAAGCTGCAGAAAGAATACACAATCACAACAAATAATAGGGCAAGACTAGAATATAGAGCAGCAAGTCAGTAATTGTCTCTATGGCACAAGACGAACCAGCAAACACAAAAGGAATAAAAAAAACACAATATAAAGGAAGGAAGTACACGAGGGCCAGGTGAGCACAATTAGAGAAACGAGAACAAGACGTGGGCTAAACAAGAGGGCATGACCAAGGGAAACAAAGTGGTGGGACCAAAGGAACACATTGCAGACACAAACAAAGACAAAGCAATGTGTTCTGGCACAAGACAAACAAAGAAACATTAAACAAAAAGACAACACAGACAAAGCTGCCATGGCAGAACCCTGAAAGTTATACCACGGTGTAGGACTGTTTTCCTTAATCTTTAAGCATAAAGCAGAAACCATGTCCAAATTGCTAGAAAAGAGAGAGTCCAATTGAGACAAATCAGGAAGATTATATACAAAGTAGTCTTTTGTCAAGTGTTGTCTGACCCTAATAGAGTTTAGAATGTCAATAAATGCTGATACTTTTTTTTTTTTACATGGATATTCAAATCAGCAACAAGTCTATTTCTGTCATGACAGCTCTCTGAGAGTTTAGCAGGGTAATAAACAAGGCAGTGTAATGTGTTTCGTCTTGTGCAGAATAGATCTCCACCCACTCTGCTGCTGTTGTGGCAGAGCAAGTCCCAAGACTGCTAGTCAATACATCCACAGAAATGCTGCTGTGAGTTTTTAAAAAATACTGCTGCTGCACATACAGTGGGGCAAAAAAGTATTTAGTCAGCCACCAATTGTGCAAGTTCTCCCACTTAAAAAGATGAGAGAGGCCTGTAATTTTTCATCATAGGTATACCTCAACTATGAGAGACAAAATGATAAAAAACTTTCCAGAAAATCACATGTAGGATTTTTAAAGCCTTAATTTGTTAAATTCCTCGGTAAAATAAGTATTTACAAGCTACACACAAGCTAGATTTCTGGCTCTCACAGACCTGAAACAAATTCTTTAAGAGGCTCCTCTGTCCTCCACTGGTTTCCTGTATTAATGGCATCTGTTTGAACACGCCGAACACTATATCACAGTCTAAAATGACACCCAACACCTGTCCACAACCCTGAAACGTCACACCTCCAACTCCCACCATTGGCCAGACCAAAGAGCTGTCAAAGGACACCAGAAACAAATTTGTAGACCTGCACCAGGCTGGGAAGGCTGAATCTGCAATTGGTAAGCAGCTTGGTGTGAAGAAATCTACTGTGGGAGCAATTATTAGAAAATGTAAGACATACAAGACCACTGATAATCTCCCTCGTTATGGGGCTCCACGCAAGATCTCACCCTTTGGGGTCAAAATTATCACAAGAACTGTGAGCAAAAATCCAGAACCACACGGGGGGACCTAGTGATTGACCTGCAGAGAGCTGGGACCAAAGTACAAAGGCTACCATCAGTAACACACTGCGCCGCCAGGGACTCAAATCCTGCCATGCCAGACGTGTCCCCCTGCTTAAGCAGTACATGTCCAGGCCCGTCTGAAGATTGCTAGAGAGCATTTGGATGATCCAAAAGAGGATTGGGAGAATGTCATATGGTCAGATGAAACCAAAGTATAACTTTTTGGTAAAAACTCAACTTTTTCGTGTTTGGAGGAGAAAGAATGCTGAGTTGCATCCCAAGAACACCATACCTACTGTGAAGCATGGTGGTGGAAACATCATGCTTTGGGCCTGTTTTTCTGCAAAGGGACCAGGACGACTGATCCGTGTAAACGAAATAATAAATGGGGCCATGTATCGTGAGATTTTAAGTGAAAACCTCCTTCCATCATCAGCAAGGGCATTGAAGATGAAAATGTGGCTGGGTCTTTCAGCATGACAATGATCCCAAACACCGCCCGGGCAACGAAGGAGTGGCGTCGTAAGAATCATTTCAAGGTCCTGGAGTGGCCTAGCCAGTCTCCAGATCTCAACTTCATAGAAAATCTTTGGAGGGAGTTGAGAATCTGTGTTGCCCAGCGACAGCCCCTAAACATTACTGCTCTAGAGGAGATCTTCATGGAGGAATGGGCCAAAATACCAGTACCAGTGTGTGAAAATCTTGTGAAGACTTACAGAAAACGTTTGACCTCTGTTATTGCCAACAAAGGGTATATAACAAAATATTGTGATGTTTTTTTTTTTTTATTGACCAAATACTTATTTTCCACATAATTTGCAAATAAATTCTTTAAAAATCCTACAATGTTATTTTCTGGATTTTTTTTTTTTCTCATTTTTTCTCTCATCGTTGAGGTATACCTATGATGAAAATTACAGGGCTCTCTCATCTTTTTAAGTGTGAGAACTTGCACAATTTGTGGCTGACTAAATATTTTTTTTCCCACCACTGTATGTGATCCTGGACCACAAAAGCAGTCATAAGGGTCCATTTTTTAAAAATTTAGATTTATGCATCATCTGAAAGCTGAATAAGATTTCCATTGATGTATGATTTGTTATAGGACAATATTTGGTCGAGATACAACTATTGAAAATCTAGACTCTGAGGGTGCAAAAAAAGCTACATACTGAGAAATGAAGAACATGTTTGCTCCATACTTGGAATTAGTGCTCTGCCTTTAACCCATCCAAAGTGCACACACACACACACACCGTGAACACGGAGCAGTGGGCAGCCATTTATTCTGCGGCGCCCAGGGAGCAGTTGGGGATTCGGTGCCTTCCTCAAGGGCACCTCAGTCATGGTATTGAAGGTGGGAGAGAGCGCTGTACATTCACTCCCCCCACCTACAATCCCTGCCAGTACGAGACTCAAACCCGCAACCTTTGGCCACGACTTCCTACCCGTGTTCTTATTAATGCATATTGCTAATCAAAAATTTATGTTTTAATATATTTACAGTAATAAATTTACAAAATATCTTCATGGAACATGATCTTTACTTACTTCCGAATGATTTTTGGCATAAAATAAAAATTAAAATTGATCCATACAATGTTTTTTTTTGGCTATTGCTAAAAATATACCCGTGCAACTTATGACTGGTTTTATGGTCCAGGGTTACATATACTAAAGTAACCCCCAACAAAAGCAGGAGACACAAGAAATAGATAATACAAGTCAATATATGAATGCCGCTGAGTGTAAGAATATATACTGCTACATCAGCGGACATGAATATATCCACACACATGGAAAGAATGAAAACAGGACAGAATAGAATAAAACAGCCCTCAAACAAGCAGATCTATTACCAAGACATATGTACTGCTGCTGCTACAGAGAGCCATGTGAACTAGATGTATTACTATGGGTGCTACTCAATTCTTATTTGTGAATCCTCGTTTCCTTTCCTCGCGTCAGGATGTGAGGGAAGGATGCAAGGAAAAGACACAAGGATGGAGGAATTGAATCAAGTGAAATGATATATCCTCGCTCCTTTTATCCACTTCAAATCGTCATCAGCTGCGCTAAAGGGATCTGTCCTTATGTTGTCTCTGGAAACCTCCTCGATCCTCGCCTCCTCGTGGTGCAATTAGAGAATTGAGATGTTGAGTGCTTGTGTGTGTTTTCTGTGTGTGGGGGGCCCGGGGGGGTCCAATCTGCTCTATCAGCCTGAGACTACTGAGATGCTCGATCGGTTTCCGGGTCATAGGATGGCGGATGGAGGAATGAGGAAACGAGGAGGGATATTAAGAAGCACCCTATCTATGTCCTCGCAGCAATTTCATACGCTAGACTGCTTGTAGCTGCAGCTATATAAACACGTTGTATCTTAATGCGGAGTACTTCCACTCTGCATCGATGCAAACTGACGATCAGTTTAAAACTCGTTTATGGTTGCTCATTTAGAAATTAATGAGGCAGACCATGCAATATGCATAGTGAAATGGAGTAAAAGAGCGTTCACGTATGTTAGATGTTGATTTTAGTTGCTTTCTGAAGCGCGCTGCAACTGCTACAGCAAGCACTATTAATTATTTGAATGTTGAGCAGCAAGGTCATTGTAATGACTTCAGACAAACAACTTTGTGTGCTGTACAAATGTTCATTTACTTATTGTTTGTTTCACAGAGCCAGTACATGCTTTCAGCACTAAACAGCTAAGCTTTTTTTTAGGAAACTCCTTTCTTATAGGGATAGTACAACATCATACCCCTCCCTTTGTTTTACAAAAAAAAGAAATAAAAAAGGAATGTATGTATAACAATAATAATATTTCACCTTAAATATAAGCATGAAAAATTTTATATAAACACAATTGAAGCAATATTTTCTTGAAACTGTGCTAACCTAAATTATAATTAAGCAAGTAATATATACGCAGCTTTACAGATTTGTCAAATGACTTTAAGAGAGGAGGACCCAAAATACAATAGCCCTTAAATGAACTCAAAAACGGTTTCCTTATGATATTTAGCTTTTGCTTCATTCTAAGTAATCCATCAGTCGTGGGGGTGTCCATTTGTATAGGACGTTCAGGAAGATTCGCAGGAGTCCTATGCTCCTGAAGTCTGCTTACGTCGTCAGGATCTCATCATCAGTGGAGTTGGTAAGTGGAATTGATGTGTATTGTTTCAGAGGTTTTAGATGAGAGATGTGTCTGGTGGCAATGTGTCGCCCTCTTTGAACTGTGATCATTGTTCTTTTGGTTTTTATGACTTTGTAAGGTTTCGGGTTGAAGGGTGTCAGTTCTGTTTCATTCCTCCTGACCGCCAGAGGCGGTGCTTAAGCACTAGTGGATTATCGCTGCTCCAGGTAGACAGGTCGAGATAATATTCTAAAATGGTCACATGGTGACATAGGCGGAGCCTCGAAGACATGAGCAGTTGCGGCTCAGTATTCGGCCTCTTTTGCTTTCTCGCTTGACTTAGATGGGTCGTTCTTCAGTGATCTCACGCTGTCAAGTGCAGCTTACCGGAGCAGCGAATTATCGTCCTCTCAAGCTGTGGCAGCGTGCTTCTAAGGATCTTTGGATTGGTTTCTTCAACATTGGGGAGTTTTTTTTGCCCTGTTATATTCAGCAACTAGTGTTGTCACGGTACCAACATTTCAGTATTCGATACCAATACCAGTGGAAATACAAGGTTCTCGGTACCAATTTCGGTACCAAAGCAAAACAAAATTTTTTTTTTTACTATACTTTCATTTAATCCAAACTGTGTACATATTTAATTGTAAAGGGCTTTTAAAACCTTCTAGAGTTATTCAGTCAAGAATAACAACTAAGTTATCTAAAAGTTATCTGACTGATATGACACAAACAATGTTAACCATTTGTACATTCTCTAACACGAATATTTTAGATTCACAATTAATTTAAAAGCCTCTGGTCTGTAAAAATAGTAAATATCATCATGTCCTCGTGCAGTGCTCATGTTTATTCAACGAAGTCAAAGCCTTTTGGAAAATCTATTTGTGGCGGTGAGTTCTGATATTGTGGCGGGCGCCACAAATAAATCAGTGTATGGGAAACACTGAGAATGAGAAGATCTAAATATTAAAAATTAAAATGAAACTGACCTGCTTGAACTCTTTCATTTGATCTGGGTGTCTGTCTTTAAAGTGTTTAGTTAGTTTGGTGTGTTTCCTCCTTTTGATGTCGCATGTCTCAGTGCTTTTATGAAGAGAGCGCATCTGCACAGCTTTCTGAAAGTGCATCAAGAACTGGGTTGACCGGGTACTCAGTGCCACCGGTACTTAAACAAACCTGGTACCGTAACTTTTTCATTTTTTTAGTACCGACTTGGTACCGAAGTACCGGGTCTTTTGACAACACTATCAGCAACACTTATGCTTTCTGAGGAAAGACATTACTTCCTGTGTTGCTGCTGTGTGTCAAGTTAATTGTTTATCGTCTATTTTTTATCTTAAAAATTTTTTTATACACCATCATTTTCGTTTCTATAACGTGTGAATATATCCCCTATCGTATTCTACAACAAAAACAATCAGAGCGCCTTGTTATAACTAGTTTTATTTTGATTTCCCGAGTCCACTATTAGCATTGCCAGCCTGGTTGCCGCTCATCTCGCTTACATTGCTAATATTCTATTCACACACATTATCATTGTTTTACTCACTGTTACTTGCTTTAATGGCAGAAGTGTGACCTTTGAGTGCAGGTGAGGACACGTCCGAGCTGCATTCGGTGACCTGTGGAGATGCAGGCCAGCTGAGAGAGCATCCAGGGCTGACGCTCACAAGTCAAGGGTAAGTATACAGCGCACAGATAACTCTCCCACCAACTTATCGGTGTTTCTCGGCCTAGGCCCCAGGCAAGCCAGGACGCAATATTCCCAGATGTCTTCACTCCGGTGCTGGGACACAGGACCCTGGGGCACCGAGCGGAAGACACGAGCCAGGCACGGGCGACGACTTCCCCATCGTCTTCGAGATCGCCCACCAAGAAACCATTAGCTCCCTCTGCGAGCGGAAAGCGACACTGTGATCGGGCACTTCATCGTCGGCACGTTCGTGCTACGTTAGCTGAAGGTAAAGGGCACACTCACTGTTTCCTTGGTGCTCGTGTTCTCGATGTTTCTGCGGAGATACCCACAATCCTGAAGGGCGACGAGAGCCCCGGAGCGGTCGTGCTTCACGCCGGGGTTAACGACACCAAGCTGCGGCAGACGGAAACACTAAAGAGGGACTTCAGGAGCCTGATCGAGACAATGCGCAGCACATCGCCCGCAACGACGATCATCATGTCAGGACCGCTTCACACGTATAAACAAGGACACGAAAGGTTCAGTAGACATTTTGCTTTAAATGAATGGTTATTGTTATGGTGTAAAAAAACAGAAACGGCTTTTTGTTAATAATTGTAATCTTTTCTGGGAGCGTCCTAGGCTTTTTCGCGCTGATGGCCTGCACCCCAGCAGAGTCAGAGCAGAACTCCTGTTGGACAACATCTCCAGGATGCTACACTCCATATGACTAGTAAGCCAATTCTCAAATAACTGACATGATGGCTTTACTTGCGCTGTCCAATCTATAAAGACTGTGTCTGTTCCCCGAATAGTGAGGTCAAAATATAAATTTATGCAGGATCTAGAAAAAATCTGATCACGATTAAACCAGAAAAATTTAAAATAAATGAACAAAATTTAACCAAAGGGGTTTTTTAAGGGCTTTTCTTAAACATTAGATCACTTGCACCCAAAGCAGTTATTGTAAATGAAATGATCACAGATATTCGTTTTGATGTACTCTGCTTGACTGAAAACTGACTAAAACCTAATGATTATATTGATCTAAATGAGTCTACTCAACCCAAGCTACTGTTATAAGCATGAACCCCGTCAGACTGGCCGTGGCGGCGGTATTGCAACAATATATAGTAATATTCTCAATGTTACTCAAAAGACAGGATACATGTTTAACTCATTCAAAATACTTCTGCTTAATGTTACACTGTCAGATATACAAAAGAAATCTATCATATCTCTTGCTCCGGCTACTGTGTATAGGAAGGCAAGTGTATTTATAAAGCACATTTCATTCACAATGGTATTCAAAGGGCTTTACATAAAAAGAAAGAAAAAATAATCACAACAATCAAACAAGGAATTTAAAAACTTTGAAAAATATTTAAAAATTGATTTAAAATGAATTTAAGAATAGAAAAGGATTATACATACAATATAGTGCAATCAGTTCGGACATCGAACAGTAATCATTCAATAAATACACAGCTAAACAGATGAGTTTTGAGTAAATATGGCTAATGTTTTAGCACATCTTATCTCTTCTGGAAGCTGATTCCAACTACGGGTGGCATAATAACTAAAAGCACATTCCACTTGTTTTGTGTGAACCCTTGGTATTTCTTACTGACTTGATCCTAATGATCTGAGTGGTCTGTTAGGTTTATATTCAGTGAACATATCTGCTATGTATTTAGGTCCTAGGCCATTGAGTGATTTATAAACGAGTAAAAGTACTTTAAAATCAATCCTAAATATAACTGGAAGCCAGTGTAAGGACCTGAGGACTGGTGTAATATGCTCAGATTTTCTGGATCTTGTCAGAATTCTGGCAGCAGCGTTCTGGATGAGCTGCAGCTGTCTAATGGTCTTCTTGGGAAGGGGGGTGAGGAGACCATTACAATAGTCCAACCTGCTGCTGATAAAGGCATGAACAAGTTTATCCAAGTCTTGACTGGAAACAAAACAACTAATTCTTGCAATGTTTTTTAGATGAAAGTATGCTGAATTTGGTTACTGCTTTGACATGACTACTGAAACTAAGGTCTGTCTCCAGAATCACACCAAGATTCCTGACTTGACTTTTAGTTGTTAGACCCCTAGAGTCAAGGTATGCATTCACCTTAAGAACGTCATCGTTGTTTCCAAATGCAATGAATTCAGTTTTTTCCTTGTTTAACTGTAGAAAGTTCTGGCACATCCAACTGTTAATTTCATCAATGCATTGGCAGAGGGAGTCAATGGGGCTGTAGTCATTTGGCGATAAGGCTAGGTAAATCTGGGTATAATCAGCATAGCTGTGAAAAGCAATTTGGTTCTTTCTCATTATTTGACTTAGTGGGAGCATATACAGGCTAAACAAAAGCGGTGCAAGAATTGAGCCTTGTGGGACTCCGCATGTCATGGACGTCCACTTAGACTTGTGCTCTCCTATACTCACATAATAACCTCTCCCTTCTAAGTATGACCTGAACCATTTGATTACATCCCAGAAAGCCCAACCCAGTTTTCCAGTCTCTCTAGTAGTATGTTATGATCGACAGTGTCAAACGCAGCACTGATATTTTGCCAGAATCAGAA
Source organism: Sinocyclocheilus anophthalmus (assembly GCA_018155175.1). Classification (NCBI taxonomy): domain Eukaryota; kingdom Metazoa; phylum Chordata; class Actinopteri; order Cypriniformes; family Cyprinidae; genus Sinocyclocheilus; species Sinocyclocheilus anophthalmus. Next base: position 94,991 of record JADLZN010004449.1, read on the forward strand.
TTTAAGCGAATATCATTTATTATCTTAATGAGCGCTGTCTCTGTGCTGTGATGCGGTCGGAAACCAGATTGAAAATTGTCCAGGTATCCATTTGAGTTTAAGTATTTGTTCAGCTGATTAAAGACTACCTTTTCAATAATCTTTCCTATAAAAGGAAGATTTGATATTGGTCTATAGTTGCTCAATATGGTGTTATCAAGATTGCTCTTTTTCAGAAGGGGTTTAACAACTGCAGTTTTCAGGGAGTTTGGAAAAGTCCCAGAAAGAAGTGAGGCACCACTTCTAAGAGATCTGCTTCTAAACAGTTAAGCACCCTTTTGAAAAAATATGTGGGAAGTGTGTCAAGATAGCAGGTTGACGATTTAAGGTGCTGTACTATTTCTTCCAAAATGTTGCTATCAATCTCTTCAAAAGCAGACATAGTATCTTCTTTTCGATATTGTGGTTGAATCTGTCTGACCTCTGCATAACTTGGGGATGTGCTAATCGCCTTCCTGATATTATTGATCTTCTCAGAAAAGAAGGAAGCAAACTCATTGCATTTGCTGTCGGAGAGCATTTCACTGGCAATCTGACTTGGTGGAGGTTGTCAGTCTCTAAACAGTAGCAAAAAGAGTGCGAGTGTTGTTTAAATTACTGTTTATAAGGTTTGAGAAGAAACTATGTCTAGCTGTGGCTAGTTCCACATTGAAAGCACGAAGGCTGTCTTTATAGATTCTATAGTGAATTTCAAGTTTTGTCTTCCGCCACATCCGCTCAGCTTTTCTGCATTGTCTTTTCATACTCTGAACTGCTGTAGATTTTCTCCAAGCTGATTTCTGTCTGCCAGTCTTCCTGCTGACTTTCACAGGAGCAATGTCATCAATAACATTCTTAACTTTTGAGAATCAAGGAGAAGATCAACAGAGTCTGCAGAAATGCTTGGTGTTAAAGATATAGCCTCCATAAATAGCACACTAGTGTTTTCGTTAATGCATCTCTTTCTGACAGAGACAGATCTAGATTCAGTGGTAACAGAGATCAATATATCAAAGAAAATACAGAAGTGATCAGATAGTGCTACGTCCTTAATAACAATGGATGAAATGTTCAGACCTCTACTGATGATTAAATCTAGAGTGTGTCCACGATTGTGTGTGGGTTCATGCACATGCTGAATCAGGTCAAAAGTGTTAAAAAATTGTTATAATTTATTTTGTAGTTTTGATTTCTGCATTATCTATGTGAATATTAAAATCCCCTGCAATAGCAAAACAGTCAAACTCTGAGGAAATCATTGATAGCATTTCTGTGAACTCTTCAGCAAAGGCTGGAGAGTACTTTGGAGGCCTGTAAATAATGATGAACAGAATGCGTGGAGCACCTTTCAACACAATCCCTAGATATTCAAAAGACAAGTACTGACCAAATGACACTTGCTTGCATTGATAGACATCTTTAAATAGAGCAGCTACACCTCCATCTCTCCTAACAGTCCTGCAAACACTCGTGAAAGTAAAGTTAGGAGGGGCTGTTTCATTGAGGACCGTTGCACTGCAGCTGTCTTCCAGCCAAGTTTCGTTTAGAAACATAAAATCCAGGCTGTTTGTGGTTAAGTCATTGATTAGAAATTATTTATTCTTTAGTGAGCGAATGTTTAAAAATGCTAACTTGATGGCATTGCATTTTGTCTCAACAGCAATATTAGTTTGATGCATAACAGGCTGCAGATTAGATGAGTCAGCCGTACGGCTTGAGAAGGCCTTAGACTTTCTATCAAGTGATAAAACAGAAATAGAGAAAACTACAGGCACACTGGGTTCCCGCTTGTTCTGTAAACATTTGTGAATGTTGCTGCTATTATAGCGGGGACCCGACACATATCACTGAGAGCTGTTATCAGTTGTTTTTAGTTCACCTACAACAGATGGAGGAGGGTTTGGGCCCTGGCATTGTGGCAGCAGCCGGAGAGCTCTCACAGGAGGAGGAGGATGAGCTAGGCCCACAGGCTTTGGTGGTTGTGGGGCCCACCATTTTTAGTTGATATCTGGGGGCTTGCAGCGAAAAAGTGGGAGAGTTTGCACTTTTAACATGTTTCTAGCATGATGTAAACAGACTGGGTCTGACAATGGGGTTGTAGATCCAAGTGCAAGCTTTATTAAACTGATCGTGGTCGAGACAGGCAGGGTCAAACAACTATATCCAGGGCAAGGCTAAAGAGTAATCCAAAGCAGGCAATGGTCAGGGCAGGCAGCAAAACAATCATAAAAAACAGATAAACAGTCCAAGATCCAAAACACACAAAGGCAAGGCAAAGCAAAACAAGGAAACACAGGCAAGGCAAACAAACAAGTGGTGCCCGCTAACAGTTGAACAAGACTTCGCAAAGTGAATGTGTTTGTGTGCTGCTTAAATAGTCCACTGACAGGAAACAGGTGTGCATGCAATCAGTTCCTAGGCGGTGGAGCAGAGAGCCAAGGTGGAGCAGAAGACCACCAGATCAGAGCCGGCAGATTAAGAAGCCAGGGTGGAGCTGGCAGAGAGGAAGCCGGGGAGGGATGAGGACCACAAGGGTGGAGCAGGTGGGACTGAAGCCACCACAGCAGAGCAGATGGCAGGATAACATGTGGCTGGCTGTTTTTAACACAATAGAATGTGTTAGCATGATTAGCACATTACTAACATGTTTTAGTATGTTTTTAGCATGATTTAGCATGTTGTCCTAGGATAGTCATTAAGCTTTGCTGGTGATAGACAGCTTAGACACCCTATAAGTCTTACAGTACAAAAGTTTTGACCCCCTCATTGAAAATCTATGGGACTTTTCATAGTTTTGATTCGCCATTTAATGAAAACTAAAAAAAGGGGGGGCCCCCCAGATCAGGTAGAAAAAGATATAGCAAACTAAATCAGACAGTATAAAGGTCTGACCCGAGTTTGCTAGTGTAGCTTTAAAAGATCCTAGGAGATACGACTAAATTTTGGTACGAGAAGAAGAAGCTTAAATAGCAGATCAGCAAGTTGGCTTTTTCAAGCTAACATAATAATAATAATAACAATTAGAGGTCGACCGATTCATCTGTTTTGCCGATTAATTGGCACCGATAGTTGATTGGCGGAACTATCGGTTATCGGCAAAAATCAATGCCGATAGTTTTCCGGGTTGCGTCCATTGCTAGAGCGGCTGAGAAAGGTCTGCTGTCATTACACAGTGCGAGAACGGCCTCTAGAGGCGGAAATTCCTAACAGCACGTGTTGTTTGCTTGACACGTGACACTGCGTTGCACAGTGTTACGGAAACTTCAAAATCAAAAGAAAATCCTGCCGCGGAAACAGAGCAATTACATAGTTTTCCATTAAATTCCCTTATTTGACCGATGATTGTTAATGTATGAAATGCCTTCACCCTAGGCTATGAATTATGTATTGTGCTCTTTCTGTGGCTCTAATACAGTCATTATGCTTCTATCGAGGCGGTAATACAGGATCGCACTTCGCGTTACTTTGCCCCTCTGTTTTTTGAAACACCGAACTTCAAACTCTTCTAGCCACATTGTAATTCTTGAAGCAAACTTATGTCCGTTTGGTGATTAAATAATCAGTTTTAGACCGCTGCTCGAGTTGAAAGCGACGTGTATGGTGTTGACTTCTACCGGAGAACGCATCGCAGGGCTCTACAGTGCATTTGCGACTGAAAACTACTGCATGCGACTGAAAATGTTTTAGGAGCACCAGTGCGACTGACCAGATCATCATCATATTTGTGATTGTGATCGCTGAGGGGAGCTTCAAAGGTTTCTACGTGTTTTTGCAGCGTTGAGTAATGTATCACAGACATATCTCACGAATCCTTTCATAAGCAAAGTGTAGACAGGGTGTAAATAAGAGATGCATTGCGCAGTGTAGAGAGCTTCGTTGATTATAAATGTGAGATCGCGATGAGCTAAGATGAGTGACAGCTTTTAATGATTTTTTTTACATAACAAAAAAAAAAAAAAAAAAAAAAAAAAAAAAAAAAAAAAACAAAATAGGGAGTTTGTAAATGTGATACTGATTTACTACAATACAATTCAATAAACAAGAAGCTAATATTAAGTGACTTACATTCTGACTATAACACTATTGTCTGATTTTGCTCTATTTCGTCGTCGAAAATAGTTTGAAACAAAGTCACAGCTCAGCCGCTGCGCATCTCCATTCAAACACAGCGGTGTCTCGTTTATGAATGAACTGCATTTTTAAACGAACCTAGTGAGTCAGTTATTCATGATTACCCATTCATAAATACTGTCACTTGCTTCATTCCTGAATGATTCAGCCGTTCGAATGAATCAATTGAATGAATGATTCAGTGATAAAAAATAAGACTTGCCGCCACCTGCTGGTGGTTTTAGTTTCATTTTTAAAGTATCTTTTCAGTTCTTTAAATAATTTAATATTTCTATATTCAAAACATTTTTTAAACATTAATCTTTTAATATTAAATTAATTAAGAACATGAATTTATGGATTTAATTGCACTCATGCCACCTCTGATCCTCATTAAATGTCTGAAAATACACCTACAAGCCACTTTGGGGTTCTTCGGTACCTCTGACAATGAATTTTAATACGATTCATTTGATTAGTAACTTATTATTTATTATTACTTGTTTATTCAATGGTTGTGATCTAGAAATTTTTAAAAAGTTATAATAATATATAGTTTTAATTGACATAACAGAGGAAATACTTAATAAAATAGAAAAATGCCATTACAAAGGTAAAACAAAATTCCACTGTAAATCACTTGGAGTCAAATATCACCTCTTAATGGGAAGGCTATTTTTTTTATCAAATTTTGGTGCTCCTAAATTTTTTAAGTTAGCATGACTGTTGAAATTAAATGGTAATACTTAACAATAAGAGTCAGTTTGTAACATTAATGAAAGCTTTAGAAGTATTGTTCCTTGATGTAGTGTGTTTATTTCAACATTTACTATTACTAATAGGCTTTATTTTTACATTTTAAAGTTTCTTTTTTTAAGATTAGTAAACTATGAAATAACTTTAATGATCAATGTAATAATTAATATTAATATGTTTATTAATTTACAAAGTATGGTTCAGTACTGTTTTTTTTTTTTTTTTTTTTTAAATAGTAAAGCACTATTTTAGTTTTTGTTCAGTATAAATTTTAAAACTATCGGTTAATTAAGCGGTATCGGCCAGTGTGGTCCAACCTAGCTATCGGTATCGGTAAAATCCACTATCGGTCGACCTCTAATAACAATAATATTTTCCTTATTCTTTTCATGGTGTCTGATAACCCTTGAGGAAGTCCAGCCAGCCATTGTTGGGAGTTTACAAAGAACTTCATCAGAAGGAGAAAAAAAAAAGTTTCTAAGACAAGATGCCATTCCAATCTGTGTAGTATGGTATCCCACATAAAACTCAACTCAACTTTAACTTTAGTCCTTAAAAAGGCTATTTGTTTTGTAGTGAAAAGTATACATACATACATAAAAACACAATACTGAATTATTTAAAAACATGATGACTTAAGGAATAAAAAAAAATAAAAAAAATCATATTCATTTGTTTCACACAAGGGGAGTTTGTAACTCTGACCTGACGGAAGCTGCTGAAACTCATTAAACAATGGGTGTTCAGCTTCGGAGAGGACTAATCAGCCTTTCTCCTTGTTCCATAAATTTGTGTTATAGTCCTTAAATTAGTCCCCACTATCCTGCTACACATCTTAACCATACTGTTCAATTTAACCTTATTTCTTACATTAAGATTGCCATACCAGCAAATAATGAAAAAAGGTAAGACAAAATCAATGAAACAAGTAGAAAACATTTTCATAAAAGAGACATCCATGTTAAAAATACAGTTTCCCCAAAAATATAAGCTGAAGAGCTTTCAGTATAATAACCTCAGTGTTTGCTTCAAAACTGATTTTATCATGAAGTACTATTCCCAAATATTTGTATTGTTTAATCCAAAGGAAAACCCTTCATGTTTTTTTCTCTTTATTTAAATGTGTGTATGTGGTTGCACATTCTAAAAAAACAACAACCCAATATTCTTGTATCTGCTATCACATGTTGCAGCTACTGATGTTGAAAGTGAAAATAAGAGTAAGACATTAACACATTGTCAATAGAAGGAGGTGCAAGTCAGCCACAGAGAATAACCAGAGAGATACTGAAAGACCGGAGCCATTCCCGATCTCACTCTAGACCAATTAGCATTAAGAGGGTAAAGTATCAGGAAGTCACAACATTTATACAACTCAGTTACTGAGATCAATCTACTGAAGTGAAGTGAAGTTAAGCAAAAAGGTAAGTGATACTAATTTATTCTGTCTATTATAGCATTTGTACAGCTCTTCTAAAAGCAGGCACCTTGTCCAATGTTTTACATTCAACTTAAGCACATCAGTGGATTATTCATGTTTAAATTGCTTCAGAAGGTTGATAATGAACCAGTGTGATTTCATGTTGGTAATTTAATTGTATTACTCTTTACACTCGTACACCTGAGGTATCTCCCTAATAAATCTAAGGGTTTTCTGGGTTTGTTTCCTGTGAGGGTTATATATATATTTAAAAGGGGAAAAGGCCAGATGCAAATGTAATATACATGTACATATGCAATCCATATATGAAATATATGGTCATATAAAGTAAAAACCTATATGAAACCTATTAGAAATTGGAACAATTCATATATATTAATCGGATACCACACACACCCACACACACACACACACAGACAACAGTTCTTTCTCATCCTTGAATCTGATTGCCGATATACAGCCATATCGCACTGCTACATGTGTGATATATACAGTATATACATCAGGGGTGTTTCCTCCGAGGAGGCAAGGGAGGCAGTGTCTCCTCAAAAAAATCTGATGAGAAAAAAATTTGTAATACAAAAATAAAACCAATATTAAAAAAATAACATTAAAAAGCGTATAAATCACTAATTTCTCTAAAGAAACACTGTCCAAAAGTGACACCAGCAGGTAAAGTAACAGCAGGAGTCTGAGCCCATTGAGTTTTAACAGACCAACTAAAGCAGTGGGGGGTAATTGAGAATGAATGGAGGAAAATCACATGAGAAGAGGCAATGCCTCCATAGCGATATGATTGGATATGAGTGTTCGTCTGTGATTGGTTCATGCGAAAAAGCCCATATTTTGCATTTGTGCATGTTCTGAATGAACAATATAACCAATTTGTTATGTCAAAATAAGACTTAAAATGGCATGAAAATGTGATCTGTGGGAGTTTTTAGTGAGTAATCAGCTTGGTGAAACGGAAAATAAATCTGTGTCTGTGACCAATATTTACAGAGCTTCGATGACTCATGATCTTAACTAAACATAAAAGTTAACTATTTTAAAGAATAGCTCAACATTAGTTCACAAATAAAATATATTTTTTAAATTGTTACTGCCTTGAGATAATATTTTGGAATAAATGTAAAATGCTTAAAAACACTAACTTGATGAGATTCATAAATGGCTTTAATAAATAGAATATTGATTTTATATATATATCTATGGGTGTGTGTGTGGGTGGGCTTGCTTGCCATTTTTGCCTTTGTTGCAATAGGGTAGTACAGACAGACAAGAAGTGAAGTGGTATGGAGAGGGGGAAGGGATCGGGAAAGGTGCTTGAGTCGCCCAAAGCGTGGTCATGCTACATGTTGGAGTGCAGCCCACGAGGCAATCGGCTCTGATGATAGACTATTTAAAAAATGTTTTTATTATATGTACATACAGATTGTAAAAGAAAAAAAAAAAAACTTACAGATTTTGCTACAATATATACATTGTTTTAAAGTAGCATATATAACTAAAATATATATTGTTGACCATATACAGCTGCCACATATGATAACATCATAATTCATCATATAGATATTAGCATATAAATTATATCTTCATGTACACAGAAAATGTATGTGAAAATTATATATGGCCTTATAGGTAACATTTATGGCAATATCACTCTCGATAGGGCAATATATGTCCTATATATTACGTTTGTGTATGGGAGGACCTATAAAGGAAAATCTGCACATCTTGGAAATTACTGTATCGTGTAGTGTAGAATTATTGAAATATTTCTCAACCCACCTTAACATTTTTACTTCTAATACACTACAGTTACTGTAGTATTTTAAATTTGTGTGTATGTGTTCAGCAGCTCCATCTCCAGTGAACATGGCCAAACCACTGTCTATGGACAAACCAGAATGCTTAATTGACACAGAGTCAGGTGGGAAGCTGTATGTCAAGGAGTCAGCACTGCAGATCCTGCAGAAGATCGAGCAGCCAGTGGTGGTGGTGGCTGTGGTGGGACTCTACCGCACTGGGAAGTCCTACCTGATGAACCGCCTCGCAGGACAACAAACAGGTTAGACCTACATGTAAACAGGCAGCACTGATAGCATCCAAAAGCTTAAGAGAAACATCATGGACTTCAAATGAACCTCCCATTCATATTTGTCATTGTGTTTGTGTGTTTGGAATTATTAGGGTTTGCATTGGGCAGCACAATTGAGTCTAAGACTAAGGGCATCTGGATGTGGTGTGTGCCCCACCCCACTAAAGCAGGGACCACTCTGGTGCTGCTGGACACTGAGGGACTCGGAGATGTGGACAAGGTGATGTAACGGCCAAACTAAAACATAGTAGTTATTTTAACATAAGCAGATTCACGGAACACATTTATTTAATATGGCTTTCAAAACATATCCATTGTCACTACAACTAATTTGTGCTGATTTAGCCCTGTTAAAATAGAGCACAAATACAAGTTTGTAGTCACACGAGCAGCTTTCATTGAGATTAATCTCCAGTAATCTTCTAATTCCATCTCAGGGGGACTCAAAGCATGACAGCAACATCTTCTGTCTGGCTGTGTTATTGAGCAGCACTCTGGTCTACAACAGTCGAGGGACGATTGACAACAGGGCTGTAGAGGAGCTACAGTATCCTTCCAATAAGCTAGATACCTATTAATCTCATAGTTTAATATAATACCTTATTAATTAGCTGATGCTTCATTCAAAGTGTTTTATTAAGGAGTACAAATTCAACACAAGTTTGTTGTCAAAGTAAGATGTCACAAGGTGATGCACATATTTTTCATTGCCAGGTGCAACTACAGTCAGTCATGAGGAAATGCAATGTTTTTTTTGTTTGTTTGTTTCTGAGAAATGTGCAAAAAGAAAAAGAAAAATGAGGGTGTGACTGCTTCCTTAATAACTAGGCGTGGTGATACTGAAAGGTATTTAAGCACTGGTGCTGTAAACTTGCATAGTACTTCATGGAATGACTTGTTTGTGTAGTTAGAATATGCATCATGATTTGTTGTTTGACAGCTGCTTTGTGTTCATGCCTGAACAAAATGTCAGATATGTTACTGAACTAACAGAGTGCATCAAGGTCAAATCATCAAATAATGAAGCTGATGATTCGGGCGAGTTTGTGAAGTTCTTCCCTAGTTTCATCTGGGCTGTGAGGGACTTCACACTGGAGCGAAAGATTGATGGCAATGATGCAACAGAAGATGAGTACCTAGAGTTTGCTCTGAAACTGAAACTTGGTAATTAAAAAAAATATACAAATCATTTTAAGAGCCCTCACAATGAGTTTGTGTGACTAGTTTTTGTCAACAAGTTTGTCAACATCTTTTGCTACTATTTTAAGATTTACAACATACTGCGGTAGTAAAGATGGTACTCGACCAAAACAAATCTTTAGCTGCAGCGGGTACTGCCACATTTCTGTGACACACTCAATTTAACCGCAGACTTACAAGATACCAGGCGAACATATCAAAGTGCATTTTCTCTAGTAGTAGTCGACCTTGGCTTGTCATTGTCCTAGATTTTACTGTTTCAGTTGGCAGGTAAAAAGAAAAAACTCAAATTAGGGGAGAGTGGGGTGTTTTGAGCCTTGAGTTGAAGTTGAGCCACCCCTTGTTTCTAGGGAACCATAAACAAAATTGGTCATGCAGATTATAAACATACTCAAGTTTTAAGAAAAACAAATAATTCAATTAATAAAACATGCTTGTAAGCAGTGTTATCATTAACTGAAACCAAGATAGGAAAATTAAGATGAAAGGACTAAAGCTACTGTAAATGAAAACTAAAACGATTGCCTTTAAAACTAACTAAAAATAAAAATAAAACACACATGAACTAAATTTAGTTCCCTTTCAATAGGGAACTCGCACTGCATTGTCTTGACTAGTGTCTGAAGCATGTCTAAACTCGACAATAACATTAGTCAGCGACAGCCTATGACCACTATACTACTATACGACCATAATATAAAATGGTGCCAGAAGAGCACATCATATGCTGGTTAGGTATGTTTTGACGCTGGGATACTGGTTTAAGCTGGTCCTTTGCTGGTTTATGCTGGTCATGTGCTGGTAAAAGACCAGCATAAACCAGCAAAGGACCAGTTTAAACCAGCAAAGGACCAGCATAAACCAGCAAAGGACCGGCATAAACCAGCATCCCAGCGTTAAAACATACCTAACCAGCATATGTTGGTTTTTTCAACAGGGCATCCTCTTCTTCATCCTGACAAGACCGTTTGTTTATGTTAGCACCCGGCTAAGCATGCTAAGAGTGTATGCTAGTGATGTCCGGTTCGTGAACGAATTGTTTGATTTAACCGGTTCTTCTTAGTGAACCGGTTGAACCAGTTCACCAAATCGAACTGAATCGTTTGAAACGGTTCGCGTCTCTAGTAAGCATTAATCCACAAATTACTTAAGCTATTCACTTTTTTAACTGAAACTCCCTCTGAGTCGAAATAAATCAATATCCCGGAGTAATTCATTTACTCAAACAGTACTCTGACTGAACTGCTGTGAAGAGAGAACTGATGATGAACAGCAGCATGTGTGCAGCGAGCCGAATAACGAACGTACACGCCCACTGCTGGAGCGGTTCTCGTTCTCGAGTCAAGAACCGGTTGCAAATAAACCGGTTTTTAACCGTTTCATTGAAACGAACTGTCCGAAAGGAAAAGACCTGGACTTCCCATCACTAGTGTATGCTTCTGTGTCAGTGGCTTGCTTTGATACCTGCAAATTCACACAACTTTCTCTCAAGGGGAGTTGAATGTGCTCATTGCGCTTATTTCTTTTTGGATAAGGAAGGATCGAGTGCGTTTGACTCACAAGAAAGTGGCATGTGCTCATTGTGATGTATTTGCAGGACTACTGAGAGAGAATTAGAAGCTTGATTCTTCTTTGCTTTGCCTTTTACCCAAGATTGTAGACAGCGTTTGCATGAATGCATTGCCCCTTAAGGGAGTTGAACAGGCTCATAGTGAAGCATTTGCGGATTCTGTTCTTGCCTGATTCTCGAGCGTTTGAACAGAGCGCGTTTTGCTCTAAGCAAAAAATTGCTCTGCTGTGTGATGTGGTCGCCGTGAGAATTGAGTGCCTGCCGCCCATTGTTTGATTCCACTTTGCCAAGGCAGAAAGACAGACTGATCACAGGGATTGGAGCATGGAATTTTCCCTTTCAGGAGCTTTTTGCTATTTCTAATTCATTACACAGAATAAGAAACTGTGTAATGTGAGATATCTAATCACACATTCATAATATGTCCTCCTCTGATGTCTACATTATAGCTGAAGTGTACATAGGCCTTCTCTTAAAAAAGGGAGGAGGCCTCCGCTCTTCAGAAAAATGCTCAGGCAGTGGTGCCGAGATGTTGATCTCCTTGGCGAGCTGCCTGTAGAAGTAGAGTTGGTAAGCCTCTGTTGAGGCCTCCTACGGTACTTACCATAAAAAACAACTAAGTAACACAATTAATTACTTATTTATGAAGTAATGCAATATCGTATTACTTTTAAAATTAACTTTCTCCAACATTGCTCATAATTCATTACAAAAATAATGAACAGATTCCATGGATAATGCAGTTTATATTGATTGAGTGGTTGCTAAGGGAGTTGCGCAGTGATACACAGAATCATTGGGTGAAATGGTCATAGCCGTACTTATTATGAATAAAACACAGCTGTTGATCAATCAGAATCAAGGACTGGAACTAACTGTTTTATAAATAATATTTTCACATAAATTCACATATGACTGGGTTGTATTTACTGCCACGGACTTGCATCTATGGTACACATGGCAGGAATAGGCATTTTGGTTGGCAACCTACTTTACTTAGAGTTTTGTAATCTGTAAATTGAGAGAAGCATCAGCATGCATTTATCTGTTCTAGGCACTTCAAAAAAAGTGATGGAGTACAACCTGCCCAGGGAGTGCATCCAAAACTACTTCCCCTCCAGAAAGTGCTTCACTTTCCCGTTTCCAACTGCCCCAGAGAATGTGTCACGTCTTGAAAAGTTGGATTCTGCTGACTTTTCCTCTGACTTCCTGGAGGTCACAGAAAATTTCTGCAAGTATACCTTTGAGAAGAGTGAAGTGAAAAAGCTGAAAGACGGAATCACAGTATCTGGCAGAGGTGATTCAAAAGAAAATTGAAAGAGTTTGCATACACTTATAGATTGTTCAATACCCTTTCCTTAACACTGTGTTTAACTTCTTTACTTCTCTGCAGTTCTGGGTCATCTGGCAAAAAATTATGTGGACACCATCTCCAGTGGAGTTGTGCCATGTCTGGAGAACGCTGTGATCGCCATGGCAAAGATTGAAAATGAGGCTGCAGTGAAGGACGGGCTTGAAATTTACCAGAGTGGAATGGAGAAGCTGAAGGACACCTTCCCGCTAGAACTGAAGGATGTGTCCTCAGAACACCAACATCTCAGCAGCACAGCGACACAAACCTTCATGAAGCGTTCATTCAGGGACAATGATGGGGGGTACCTGAAAACTCTAGAGGTAAGCAGGAACTCTTCACATATTTCCAGTTTCAGTTCTTTTAGGTTGATGCTGTAAACTGTTGACAATAGGCAACCAGGTGAAAAATAAAACATCTCTTCTGGCCCTTTGTTGGTTCTGAATACATCTGAATACCTGCAAACCTTATAATCATTATGAATATTTTAATGCTCTCTTCTGCCATGTCATCAACTGCCACCAAAGGCCACCTCAATTTGAACGACCTTTGGAAGCCAGCCTTCATTTTGTGGACTTCATTCATCTTATTATTTAGGATGCATCAAGTGTATTCTTTGCATCCTCCAGTCACCCACAATCCTTTGCACACATTCCAATTCTTGAAGAAACAGATGAAAAATTAGTTGACACTGAACACCCTCGGGTCAATTATGAACTGCCAGCTCATTTGCAGAATCAAATCACTGAGGGTGCTTTTCAAATTAATGAGGCAGCTCAGATTGGCATCTTTACACAAGACTTATCCCCCTGAGGTCTGAGAGTGCTTTTGGGTCCAGGAGAAGTTTTGACATGTCCTGACAATTGTGCTTTTTATTTTTAGTTATAAACACATTAATGGCTAAAATCTGATTACATTGTATTCAGCACAAACTGTGCTACAAAAATATGTATCATGTAAGTTTGTACTTTTGAGGAAACCATGTTTATAGCCGCGTTATGAAAAAAAAAATTAAGAAAGAATGTAAGGAAATTAAGAAAATTTATTTTTGTTTGTAGTTTATTTACAACAGTGCAAAATATAATCAAAATATAAATAATAAAGGTCATAGGCACACTGATCTGTACACACAGACATGAAAAGTCATGCACATTCTTCCATTCCTGGAAACATTTATGTTAAACTGTAGACACAAATGAATCATACCTGCATTTCCAAAGTACTTGTTGCTTCTTGAACTGAATAATTTCAGTGATGAAATGATGCCAGATGGGCTGGTCTGATATTTCAGAAACTGCTGACGTGCTGGGATTTTCACACACATCCATCTCTAGGGTTTACAGAGAATGGTCCAAAAGAAAGATAATATCCAGTGAGTGGCAGTTCTGTGGGCAAAAATGCCTTATTGATGCCAGAGGTCAGAGGAGAATGGCCAGACTGGTTGAGCTGATAGAAGGACAACAGCAACTCAAATAGCCACTCGTTGCAACCAAATTATGCAGAAGAGCATCTCTGAATATGTCAAACCTTGAAGCAGATGGGCTACAGCTGCAGAAGACCGGTGCCACTTCAGTCAGCTAAGAACAGAAGACTGAGGCTTGTGGCCACTAGACTCCGCCCCTTACCTGGACCCCTCTTTACTGAACAATGCCCTTCCTTCACGATACCCCCGCACAACAAGGACACAAGATCCCCCGTTTATTTTTGGACGCTCCTTCCCCTTGGACACTTTATTTCCCCATTTTTATGTTTTATATCTGTTAAATAAAAGCCTCTTCATGTCCTGAGGCCACACCCACTGTGTCTGTCGTTTGCTCCTCCCACCACAGTTGGAATGGGAGATTCACATCATGGATGTACAGCCAACAAATCTGCAGCAACTGCATGATGCTATCATGTCAGCACTGACAAGAATCTCTGAGAAATGTCTCCAGCACCTAGTTGAATTAATGTTATGAAAAATTAAGGCTGTTCTGAAGACAAAAGGGGGTCCAACCTGGTACCTAGCAAGGTATACCTGATAAAATGTCAAGTGAGTGTGTGTGGCCATATTTAAATTGGGAACTGAATATACTGCTATAGTGTTAAAATTCCCATTATAATGAAAAGAGCTTACCATACTGCATAATGAATCTCTTTTTATATTGTGTTTGCACTTTGTTGGTTATTTTGAGAGGATTCATAAGAGTGCAAGAATCAGCGTTGGATTGACCGGCTTCTGACTAAATAAAATACCTCCGATTGGCCATTGTGATTTACGTGCTTAACAGTTACAATGCTCAACACTTCAAAAAACATGTTGTAAATTGAACAGGCACTGCGCCAGAATATTTTCTCTACCGGTGCTAAGGGGGGGCTAGACCAATATGTGGGGGTGCTAAGAAAATAAATGATATTGATGACGTCAGAGTAAACCGGGGCTATTAAAAATTCTGACTGGGCTATAGCCCCCCCTAGCCCCGGTGTAGCGCCGTCACTGAAATAGAAAGCTTTGGTACTCTTTTGATTAGTATCTTCTAGCACCTCTGAAGAACTGGGCCAACTGAACTGTTGGACAATAAAATACTTTTGGGGGGACCACAGACAGTTGTCATACGGTTCTCATTCACTGTATTGCATTAACAAAAGTCAGTTAATAAAAAAATAATACAAATATTATTTCATGACAGTGGGGGTGGAAACCTTTACTATGTAGCCATGCAGACTTACTATTCATTAAATGTAATGCTGTGTGGGACAGAAGTGCTGGTCTAGAAAAGACAGCCTCACTGGGATACAGCCTTCTTTAAGAAGCACCCATAGATGATATGTCCTCTGATGCATTATAAAACTGAGAACTGTTACTTACATGCTACATGTTATGTTTTTAGGAAAAAATTAATAAACTCTTTGATGAATATTTGCGTCAAAACGAGGAGGCTTCAAAGAGACAATGTGAGGATCTCCTGTCAGTCCTCTCTGGACCAATGACAGAAAAACTCAAGCAGGGCTTTTATGCCAAACCTGGCGGCTATGAACTCTTCTGCAAGGATCTGGAGGACATTGTGAAGAATTACAACAGTCAGGCTAATAAAGAAGTCAAGGTCTTGCCTATATTACTCAACATTATAGTAATATGATCACTTTCATCATCATAGTCATAACTGTCCATTTTTCTCTATGTGTGTTTATATATCAATAGGCTGAAGAGGTCCTAGAGGAGTTTCTGAAGCAGAAATCTGTGGATTCTAAAGCCATTCTGCATGCAGACAAAAAACTGACTGAGAAGGAAAAAAAGATTAAGGGTGAGATTGTTAAACCTTCAAATCCTAATTTCCCTGTTTCAAAAAGTGCCCAAATGTTTAGCTACTTGTTGTGAAAGTACTGCTGGACAATGAAGAACTCTGAGACATGAGCAAGATGATGTAACAGTCAAATTAATTTAACACCAGCTACAAGTAGCATCAAATGCTACAAGCTTTTTCAAAGGTAGAAGATTTACACCTGGCAATAATAATTGCAATATAGGGTAGCTATTTATGCCAATGTCATCACTAATCAAGGTAAATGTGATCAAGATCAACACTTTCACCTCTTTGGGCTTTATTTGTATGGTTCTAAATCAGTTCTTAGTTGTAAGGATGGAACTACAGGTACACCTACATATGTGTAAGTAGTTGATTAAAATAAATTCTTTTAGTGAAATATCCAAGTTGAAAACAGAAGGAAGTGTCCATCTTAAAGTGTGCATTAGTATGTTTAAAGTAATTCACGGTAGTGTTTTCTTTATAGGACAATCATATTTAGCAGATAGTACCTTGATAATTCTTTATTCCTTTGAAACCATGAGACTAAGGATCTATTTTATTCTGTCTCATTTTTTTTCTTTCCTTCTCTTTTTGCCAATGAAAAACCAGAGGAAACAGAGAAAGCAGTCCTCCTGGAGCAGGAAATCAAAGTTAAAGAAGAGAAGCAGCGACAGCTAGAACAGAAGATGGAAGCAGAGAGAAAGAGTAATGAAGAGAGGATGAGGCAGATGAAGGAGAAGATGGATGAGGAGATAAAACTTCAGAGAGAGGAGGCTGAGCGTGCCATGGACAGTAAACTGAGGGAGCAGGCTGCTCTGTTGGAGAAGGGATTTAAGGAGAAGGCAGACAGGATGAAAGAGGAGATGGAGGAGTTTAAGAGGCAGAATGCTGAAGCTGAGAGTAATAGAGCTAGAGAGTTTGCAGAGATGTTAGATAATTCCAACAGGAGACACGAGGAATCAATGGCTGTGATGATGCAGCAACACAGAGAACAGATGGAGGCCATACAGCAGACGAATTGTCGCTCTTCAGACGGATGTTGCGTCTTGTGAAATGTATCAATTCTGTGATCTCCAAACTCAGGCATTTAATGGCACAATGCAATTTCAATATACACTCATGTGAAAAAGAAAGGACACCCTATTGAATTACATGGTTTTCCATATTAGGACATAATAAAAAATCACCTGGTCCTTGGCAGGTCTCAAAATTTGGAAAATAAAACCTCAGATGAACAACAACACATGACATATCACACCGTGTCATTATATATTTAACAAAAATAAAGCCATTATGGAAATGCCATGTGTGACAAATTAAGGACACCCTATGATTAAATTGCTTGTAGATCCACTTTTAGTAGCAATAACTTGAAGTAATCATTTTCTGTATGACTTTTATTGCAACAGATTGATTATTTTCTGTTTCAGCTGTTCTGTTGTAGATTTGCTGGTGTGCTCGGGATCATTGTCCTGTTGCATGACCCAATTTTGGCCAAGCATTAGTTGTCAGGCTGGTGGCCTCACATTTGACTCTAGAATACTTTGGTATAAAGTGGATTCCATGGTCAACTCAATGACTGTGAGGTGCCCAGGTCCCGTGGCTACAAAACAAGGCCAAAATCATCACCCTTCCATCAGCATTCTTGACTTTTGGTATGAGGTGTTTGTGCTGATATGCTCTTTTAGGTTTTCACCAAACGTGGCACTGTGCATTATGGCCAAACAACTCCACTTTGGTCTCGTCTGTTCAAAGGACATTGTTCTAGAAGACTTATGGTTTGTTCAGATGCAACTTTGCAAACCTAAACTATCCTGCCATGTTCTTTTTAGAGAGAAGAGGCTTTCTTCTGGCAAACCTTCCAAACATGCCATACTTGCCCTGTCTTTTTCTTATTGTAATTTCACAACTTAATCATTTAACATGTTAACTGAGGCCTGTAGAGTCTGAGGTGTAGTTCTTGGGTTTTTTGCAATTTCTCAGAGTATTGTACGGTCTGACCAATGAGTGAATTTCCTGGGACATCCACTCCTGGGAAGGTCTTGAATGTCTTCCACTGGTGAATAATCTTCCTCACTGTGGAATGATGGACTTCAAATTGTTTGGAAATGGCTGTATTACTCTTCCCAGATTGATGGCAGCAACAACTGCTTCTCTAGGATCATTGCTGATGTCTTTCCTCTTTGGCATTGTGTTAACACACACCTGAAGGCTCCAGACCAGCAAACTGCCAAAACTTCTGCTTTACATTTTCAATAGGGTGTCCTTTCTTTTTCACATGACTGTATATAGACGCATACTTTTACAATAAAGCAGTACAATTGATCTTTTTCTATCTCCACATCGAACAGTGATTCCTTGATTTTGGATATGATGGAATAGGAAATTTAATTTTCACTTCACAAGCATGTTTTGTGTCTCCAGTATAAATGGCCTATGATCTATCATAATGAAATGTTTATTTGACATTACAAATTAATTGTAAACTGTCACAATTAAGGTTAACTACTAATAATTTTTCCTGACATTGCACAACATATTTGTAAAAACACAATATATCTGTGTGTGTGTGAGGTTAAGAAAGTGAATGCTGTCATTATTTAGACAAGTAACAGACGAATGATGAGCTAATTGGTCATTTGTGTACACATTTGTCAAGTTTCTCTGTAGTGAAATTATGCCAGCTGTATGTTCCACTAACCAATACAATAAAAATAAAGGAGATTTTCACATTATGTAATGTAATGTTTGTAAGTACCACGCACTGGCTCAAAAATTAAATCCAATATTGTGGGAAGGTATTGTAACGTGGAGAGGCATGACAGCGGGGTTGGATCCAAATGCAAGCTTTAATCCAAAGAGTGGTCAGAACAGGCAGGGTCAAAATACCAGTAAACAGTAGCACACAGGCAGGGTCAAAATACCAGTAAACAGTAGCACACAAGGTAATCCAAAAGGGAAATCCAAAAACAGGCAAAGGTCAGGGCAGGCAGCAAACTATCAAAAACAGATAAACAATCCAAGGTCAAAAACACTAGGTACGGCAAAACAAGGCAAGCCAAAGAAAAAAAAACACGAAGACACAGAGATGTAACGGGCTAACCAATAATCAGCCATGTATGTGTGGATGAGTGCAACCTTTTAGCAGGGCTGGGCAACTTTGGTCCTGGAGGGCCACTGTCCTGCAGAGTTTAGCTCCAACCCTAATCAAACAGGACCAAAAGTTGCCCAGCCCTGCTTTATAGTGTGACTGATGGGAAACAGGTGTGAGTGTGTGATTGTTTTCTCTGGACTCCATTTCCCATGATCCCTCACCTAGGAACCAAAGAAAAGACATAATTGTGATAGGTATTCTGCATGTAGGTCTTTTACTTGTGCTCAAGTAGAAGTCACTTAGTTTATTAAAATTTAGTTTCAATTTGAAATCAATTTCAATTAGACGTGCAGAAACATAACAACTGACTTACAGCAACCACATCCTTAGATTAAATCAAATGCAAATAAAATAGCTTGGGCTGTCAGTGCAGTCATGGTCAGAATTATTGGAATACAGAATTATTATTATATTTATATGATAAAAAAAATCCACAAAACCCTAACCTTTCACTGAAGTGTTTTGTTTGTTTTCACTGTCCTGGTGGAAGATCCAGACAAGGCCCATTATAAGATTTCTAGCAGAGGCAGTCAGGTTTTTATTTATTTATTTTTTAAATTTGAAAAAAAAGGGGAAAAAATTCACAGTGTATAGTATGTGTAGAGTGCAACAGCAAAGAGCTTGTTTACATTTTGGACAAGTCAAGTTGTGATAGTGAATAGGACCACATGGAGATACCAAAAAAAGAGGAGAAAATGGCAGCCTGAGCGGCTTCAACATGCTGTCTGTCAGAAAAGATAATATAGCTAATATATAATACATGTGAATATAAATTTGTTCTTCACTCACTGAAATTGATAGGTGATTTTTGCCAACTAACTTAAATATTGGTTTGGAAAAAAAACTTTCATGGGCATAGAACCAAGCAGAAACCATTAGAAAAAACAGAAAAAAAGATAACTAAAGGAAAACACAAAACACAAAGATAAAAAAGAAAGGAGGAAAGAAAGAAATCTTACACTACTCGCTCTCAGTGGCTGGGTAAAATGAAAGACCTGAGGGGAGCTGGGCAGAGATTGCAGAGCTACATTGTTGGGTTGCTACTAGGTTTAAGGATGGTTTTCCTTCTGAGACAGAACATGAAATTAAACACCCTGCAATAAAACAAAGCTCACTGATCTGCAGAGAAGATCTCAAAGAAAGAGCAAAGGGCACCACATTGCCGGGTTGCTACTAGGTTTAAGGATGGTTTTCCTTCTGAGACAGAACATGAAATTAAACACCCTGCAATAAAACAAAGCTCACTGATCTGCAGAGAAGATCTCAAAGAAAGAGCAAAGGGCACCACATTGCCCAAACTTATTTCCTAGCTTATCTATGATTCCCTCTTCTACTCCCTCTCCTTTCCTTGTGACTAAAGTCAATCAAAGTTCACTGAGAATGTCTATGTATCACATATGGTGCATTTTGTGAATCTGTTGTTTTTGGTAAAATGGTCTCAATTTCACAGCAGTCACTCAAATTTTGAGAAAACTTTGAAGAATTCTGTTCTGCTGCTGAGGGGTGTGTCCTCCTCAGGGTCTGTGAGTATGTTTTCCTATCTCTGGCCAGGCATGACCCTTGGGTCACAGGATCCTGACCAATCAAAAGGTCTTCTGTGTTTACCACTTCGAGTTGATGATTTATTTATTGAGGTCTGGATATGTAAGGGAAAGTGGCAAAACAGTCATTGGGATTCTGTAACCAGACAAACCACTGCACAGTCTGTGAGAGCAAACCTGCATAATCGTGTGGTTTTGAAGGTCAGCTGGTCATCAAAGAACACCCCAAGATTCCTAACCGAACTTGATGGGATAATACCTTGATGATCCTAGCTGGATGGTGAAATTGTACTGTAAAGTTGTAGTGGAAGGAAAGATGAGAAGCTGTCTTTACCCTTAATCTTTGTAAAGGTGACATATTTAGTTGACATGCATAAGTACATGTAAACTTAACAAGGACACTGTAAAATATGTATTTTATTTTAGTTGGAAGTAGATGCTATCTTAAGGTATTTAAGGTAACAATGTCATTTTGTGGAAAAACTAATTATTCAAAGCTCTGGTTTTATATCAAATCTGGTAGTCTTTAATACACATATTTTAGAAGTTGTAATTCTGTATGTGTAAGTGTAAGTATATGTATATATATATGTGTGTGTGTGGATATATTCATGTCCGCTGATGTAGCAGTATTATTCTTACACTCAGCTGCATTCATATATTGGCTTGTATTATCTATTTCTTGTGCCTCCTGCTTTGTTGGGGGTTACTTTAGTATATGTGACCCTGGACCACAAAACCAGTCTTAAGTCGCTTGGGTATATTTTTAGCAATAGCCAAAAAAAAACATTGTATGGGTCAAAATGATAGACTTTTCTTTTAAGCAGAAAATCATTAGGATATTAACCATTTACACACATGAGCATTATCCGGCTTCGCTCCTCCCGACCGCAGACGCAGGTTTACAAGCCATTTTTTCCTGCGTTTTTCAGTCAATTTCTTGCCTTTTCCCCCCTTATGAACAACAAATTTTCATACACGATAAAAGCTTCTTGTGGTTTCTCGGTTTGTCCGATTTGAGCATCCATAAACAACGCAAAACACTGGCATTTTGAGTTTCTGCTAATGATTTCTATGGAGAAAAATCACTTCCTGCCCTCCAGCTGCATTACGCGCGTCATCAAAATCACGTGATTGCAAACAACCTTTCTAAGTAATGCTTTTCACTGAACTCTGTTGTTTTGCTAATAATTCAAAATGAACCTGTGAATGTCTGTGTGTGAGCACGTCTTCGCCATTCAAAAATCAAAGCGTACTTTTTCATTTTATAATGCCGTCTTATTGCTCTTCTTCCTAGTAGGTGCATTTAAAAAAAAAATTCCCGATGAATCCTGGACTCCTGCTCAAAGTGATAAGTTAATATAACGACATCTACAAAAAAAACAACAACAATAACCCCGCAAAGCTGTTGTCGTTCCATCCTGACAGATGACAGCTGTGACAGCTAAGTGGAATCTCGGAAAATAAACCGTGAAACTTTGACCAATGAGAGAACAGTTTACTCACACGTGACTTGTATTAACAAATTTGGTCCATTTAGAAACATTGCCATGTGAAAGCGAACCACACCAAGAATAACGTCTCAATATTTGGTAACACTTTATTTCAATAGTCCACTTTAGACATTCTTTTAACAGTAAGTAACTTTGCAACTACATGTCAACTAGCAGCTAGTGGAGTATTAGTAGACTGTCTGGTTAATATCTTCTAACACTTTCTTTGTCAACTTATTCTACTAACTCTAAACCTACCCTAACAGTCTACTCTGAGAGTTAGTAGACATGTAGTTGCAAATTAATGAGAATTAATTGACATGTAGTTGACATGTAGTTACAAAGTTAGTAGAATGTCTAAAGTGGACTATCGAAATAAAGTGTAACCCAACATTGTAATAATTTTAATCCCTGCTTCGGAACAAAGCAATCGATCTACAGGTGTGAAAGCACCCTTAAATTAAATGCTCCCTCCTGGAGGAATGACGTGCCCAACTCAATCCGAGCAGCTGAGTCCTTAGCCATCTTCAAGAATCGGCTAAAAACACATCTCTTCCATCTTTATTTGACCCTCTAACTTTCTTTTAAAAGTCCCTTTTAGACTTGCACTCTATTCATTTGCTGCTTGTTTTCTTTTGTGTAAAGAACAAACATTTTAAAACAGAATTAAATTGAACTTCATATATATTTATTTTTCGTACTCTTTATTAAGATGAAAACATAAAATAAAGGAAGTACATAAACAAAATGTCTTCTTTAGGCAAAAATTTAGTTTGATCTTGTGGACTTCTTCCAGTTTCTCAAAGAAGAAACTCTGAAAAACTTCAGAAGTTTTCTTGGGCTTCCAGCCCTTTCCCATTCCATTACAGTTTAAGAAAACCAGGTTCCTTCTATTGCTCTAGTGTAAAGGAGGTCACACTAAATACTTGTAACTTTAGCATAGAGAAGCTGTTTTTTCCCCCAGATTTTTCTTTCTTTCTGATTTTTAATATAGTGTTACACTTTTAAGATGGATGCGATGTCCGTTCTTGGGGCAACACATTTATTTCTGTTAAAACAACATAAAAAACACAAGTTAACCCTCTGGGGTCTGATTGTGTTTTTGGGCCCTGGAGAAGTTTTGACATGTCCTGGATGTGTGCATCTTTCAGTTTCATATAAACATATTCATGGGTAAAGTCTGATTACACTGTATTCAGCACAAACTAGGCTACAATAATATGTTAGCAATATGTATGTACAAGTTAGTGTTTTTGAGAAAACAACATTTATGTGTGGTTAGTGAAAAAATTAAAAAAATTCGTTACTGAATCGGCCGAGAAAAAAAAAAAACAAAAAAAAAAAAAAAAAAAAAAAAAAAAAAAAAAAAAAAAAAAAAAAAAAAAAAAAAAAAAAAAAAAAAAAAAAAAAAAAAAAAAAAAAAAAAAAAAAAAAAAAAAAAAAAAAAAAAAAAAAAAAAAAAAAAAAAAAAAAAAAAAAAAAAAAAAAAAAAAAAAAAAAAAAAAAAAAAAAAAAAAAAAAAAAAAAAAAAAAAAACAAAGCCCCCATACCTGCTTGAAATCCCTGTATGAGCTCTTCATGCATTTAGAAGTCAGATAGACGATAATAAACCTATTGTTTTAAAGTTTTTTTGTGAATTACACCACACATATTTACAAAATATTCATCACTTTATATTTTAATTCACTTATGAATTTTCTCACAAAGTATCTCAAAGTATCACCAAATGTCCATAAGTCTATAATGTTCTGTGAATGTGTAGAAATTGCTTGTTTTATATACATAGTATTGTGCAAAAATCTTAGGCCACCATTTGGTGTTGTTTTAGAAATGCTATAATAACCATATATAATTATTTTTCAGCCTCTTTCATAGATTACAACCAGAAAATACATGAAATTTGTATGCTATTGTAGCGCTGAGTATTAAAGGGGTCATATGATGCTTTTTTAAAGATCATTATTTGGTGTAACAGAATATGTTGACATGCTTTAATGTTAAAAAAACATTATGTTTCAAATACTGTACATTATTGTAGGTCGTATATGCCCCGCTTCTCTCAAATGCTTTGTTTTCTACAAAGCCCCCTCCTTTGACAAGTGCGGTCTGCTCTGATTGGCCAGCTGACACAGTGCTTTGTGATTGGCCGAACACCTCAAGCGCTCGTCGGAAATGTAACGCCCCATACCATAATCACAAGCTTCATCTTTCAAAATAAATGTAAATACAGATCCCGAAAGTGGAACAGAGTCGCGTGACAGACACAGTGGTGATGCTGGTATGTGTTTGCAGTACACAAGCCATGGTTAAGACAGCTGACTCCACTGTGATGTGTCTTGCTCTCTCTCTTGGGCGGCATTATGCAAATATTTCCACATAGTGAAGTAGATATGTGGGGGCGTGTTAGAGCGAGCCGTTTTAGGGGGGCGTGGCAGAGTCTTAACTTTGATAAGATCGCTCTTTGGTTTTGAGACTTTAGTCTTTGCAACTTCAGGGATCTTATCTATGCACAATCAGCTTGTAACACTCCAAAGAGAAAGGAAAACTTGAAATCGCATCATATGACCCCTTTAAAAACACTCTACTATATTTGCATTACCTGGATTGTTCTTGTGAAACTCAGATTCGCCAGCAGGGGGCACCCAAGCTTTACGCTATGCATCAGTAGCTGACTAACAGAACAGAAGTAGCATTCAGTATGTGATGAGTGTCAGTGTACACGCAACGAAAAGCACTCCTTGTTTAACTTGTTTTTCATGTTGTTTTAACAGGTAAGCTGACAATAATCATTACTATAGTAATGCCCAACAGTACTCTGTTCTTATAGAGTCGTAGTTCGCACCAGAGGTATTAAGAAATGTTAACTTTAACCGTGATTAAGAGGATCGTACATAAAATGGCGGACGAGAGCGTTATCCACTCCAAGAAAGACCAGTAACTTTCAGCATGAGCAAAGTGAGAAGTAAATGTCTAAAAATACATATAGTTGAGATAAGAATGCAAAACGAGGAATGATGTTGAATTAAATAGATGTGAACGAACATTGATTAGTCGTGTGTAGTGACATACAGCCTGAGTCAAAAGAAACACACGTGTCTGTGATAACACATTAATCGCAATGACAACTAACAAGGGTTACCGTGACAACAAGCAAGGCACAAAGGTAAACACAGGAAGTGAACATAGGGAACAATAAGAACAAGGAACACAATTCTCAGTAAAATTCCAAAGACAAACACAAGGAATCCGCACAAAGAGATGTGACAAAGAGAAACTTTTTTTGTTGAGTTTGTTGTTGGGCATTGACATTTTCTCAGTAAATAAGCAAATGTGATACTCTCGATCATGAAAAAATTTTTCCCATGTAGTCTTTCTCAGGAATGTTGCTGCACAACTTCTGTCATGTTCTGCAGAAAACCAACATACCCAAACAAGTTGACACTGATGATGACAATGGCTTGTCTATGCTTTAGGATGCGTTCACTATTGTAGAACTGAATTCACTGCCATTATAAATCTTAGAAGAACCAGGACATTTTTTTATATAACTCTGATTGTATTTGTCTGAAAGAAGAAAGCCATATACACCTAGAATGGCTTGAGGGTGAGTAAATACTGGGGTAAATTATGGGTAGAACTATGCCTTAAAGGGGTCATATAATGCTGCTAAAAAGAACATTATTTGGTGTAATGAAATGTGTTTATGCAGTTTAAAGTTTTTAAAAAATTTTACAAAGCTCATCGGTCTGAAAAAGCGAGGTGTGCTGTGATTGGCCGAATACCTCAAGCGTGAGATGGAAATGTTACGCCCCTCACCATACTGTTGATGCCGTGTCCGGCCGAAGCGACGAGACAAAAACATTAAAACCCATTACAAACGAGGCATTTGTTGCATCCGTGGGGACATAATTACTGATTATAAATACTGTCTTTTTACGCGTTGCGTTGCATTGCATCGTGCCGCGTAAACATAAAACCCTGTCTGCATTTGTGATCGGAGAAATGACAAACAACAAGTGCTACTCTACTGCCCAAAACTCGCGTTTGAATCATCAGTGGCAAATTCTTTAAATGAAAACGTACTAACAGTCTGTGAGTCAGAACAGCCAGCATTGTAGTCTAACGTTACTCTCCCCGGATCAGTAAACAGTCCTCCATAAATAACGCGCCACCAAGCGGATATTATTGTAACTGTCTGTAAAAAAAAAACCTGTTGTAAATGCATCTTAACCACTGATTTCTAGTCATGTCCTCTTTTTGGAAGACCAAACAAAGTAGTTTCTCTTTCACAACGAAAAACACAGCGGCCTAGCGTGAGGGGAAGCCCCGGCTTAGCGTGCGCTGAGGCCGGGATAGAGTGAGCTGAGGCGGCGGGGTCGAGAACAGCAAAGCCCGGTGGATGTGACGAATGAGCGGCAACCACATGTGACGACCCCGGCTAGACTTTGCTTCGTCCATGGTGACGTTTATGTATTCCCTCAGCGACAGCACGATCAGCTCTGGCTGACGAGCGGCATATTGCCTCTTTTGGAAGAACAAACAAAGTAGTTTTCGCTTTCACAACGAAGCACACAGCGCCTGCAACATGGCTGCAACGGCAACATACTACAGCGAGAATAAAAGTTACGTCTTCTTTCTTTGCGTGAACATTTGGGCGGCGTTATGCAAATCTTCTCACATAGTGAGGTAGATATGTGGGGGCGTGTTAGAACGAGCCGTTTTTTGGTAGGCGTGGTTGACTCTTATTTTTTTTTATAAAGAATATCTCTTTGGATTTGATACTTTAGTCTTTGCAACTTTACAGATCTTTTTTATGCACCAAGAGCTTGTAACACTCCAAAGAGAAAGGAAAATTTGAAATCGCATCATATGACCCCTTTAAGTGCGCTGTGTACATATGGTTTCATTTTTACCAGCTGTGAACTCACAAAAAAATCATAAAAGGCACTTTACTTCCTCATTGCTCTGCGTTTGCCCTCTGCTCATTTTGTTTTGGATAAACCACTTGTTACGCGTCATCAGATTATGTTGCATAGCATTGCATGTTGTCATCGCATCCTGTTTACATGCCATTCAAACCGCATCAGAGTTCATTTGGAAGCAGAATCTTTTTAGCCGTCTCAGTTGGCTTTTTTGGTGTGCACCAGGGTTCGGATGGCATCGTTCACATTTACCCAAATGAACTGCAGTAACAGAGCAATCGCACCAGAGTTTGTTTTAATAGAACCAAACATGACAAGTGTGAACACACCCTTAAATAGTCTCAGTCTGTCAGTAAGAAATGTTAACATATATGTTTATCTAGTGCAAAAGATATATACATGCATATTTCAAAAACTTGAATAAAATAAGAAATATTTGAGATTGTGCTCACCGAAGGAACATAAGTTTAAGAATGAACAGGCATTTTCGATAAGAAACTATAAAAAATAAGGAGGTTGTTAAAAAAAGACAACAATAAAGAATTATTGGCAATCAAAATATAATTTCATTGCCAGCCAATAGGAATAAACTGACTGGACTCAGGGGTGTGGTTTTAACCAAGAAAGAACTGTTCTAAAACTATTTCTTTCAGTACTAAAGAGAAATCACAGAGAGAGCAGGTAAGCTTTTAGTAAGCTTTAAAAACAGACAGCTCCGCTAATTTACTACTGCTCATTCTTATACCACTCAGGTCTCTCTAAGTTTCTGTGCTGTGTTGTAACCTTATGTGTAAACAAAGCATGCTTTGAATAGTGATCTGTGTCTATAAATAAGTGTATATTATATATTAAATCAGATCTCTGTGTGTGCGTGTGTACACTGCTTTGATATACTTATGAGGTAAAAATGGCCTCAACTGTCTGGGTTAGAAAATATCATTAGGACAGTATAAAAACCATTATGCCTAGAAAGTCCTCATAATTATAGGAGCATTAACTTGTGACTGTGTGTGTGTGTGTGTGTGTTTAAGCTACAACTCCAGTGACCATGCAGAGTCCAGTGTGTCTGATTGACAATGATGTGGATGGGAAGCTGTTTGTCAAGGAGTCAGCACTGCAGATCCTGCAGAAGATCGAGCAGCCAGTGGTGGTGGTGGCTGTGGTGGGACTCTACCGCACCGGGAAGTCCTACCTGATGAACCGCCTCGCAGGACAACAAACAGGTTAGACCTAAATAGGCAGCAACATTCAAAGAGCAATTGAATGACAGTTACTACTGGTTAGAATTAAAACAGATCTAGACTTGGTCACTATTCCATCATCAGCCTCAAACTTCCTTTAATTTGGCAAGACTGTGATCTAATATGAAATTAAACACACAAATTGTCATAGTCTAAATAATTCACTGCTCTGCACTAACATTTACAAAGAAGGTTAATGGAACTGTATGCATGTTATTAGTGTTCCATGTTTCTTTGCTCTTTCTCTCTTAGGATTTGAATTGGGCAGCACCATTGAGTCTAAGACTAAGGGCATCTGGATGTGGTGTGTGCCCCACCCCACTAAAGCAGGAACCACTCTGGTTCTGCTGGACACTGAGGGACTTGGAGATGTGGACAAGGTGATGATAATCCACCCCATATCGGTGTAATGTGAATAATAATTTCAAATCAAAATCATTGTATTCAGAAGGACCAAGACTCTTCAGATGTACCTGTTAACTGACAAATGAAACTAACTATAGCTCAGATAAAATTATTTAGCCGAATGCACAATTAGCAGGTAAGTGTTTATTGAAAATGGTTGGAGCAGTTCATTGCAACAGAGCATTTAATATTTTAAACATGAAACAATAATAATACAAACACGTCTTTAAAAAGGTTTCCAGTACATTTTTGCTCCTATCACTATAACTGTAGTCTAACTTTACTTTTGTCCCATCAAATAAAACATCTCAGTTATTGTTGTAACCTCTGTTCCCCGATGGAGGGAACATGACGACATGTTGTATTACTGATACCAGGGGTTACACTTAAGAGCCCCAAGCACCTCTGATGTTTCAGTAAAGGACAATGAGAACTGGCGAGTGGAATTTACATGCCAGCCATTTCGCTTTGACATACGGGTAGGCCAACACCATCTCAAGGCCAATTCGTGTGTATTTTACGAGGTAGCTAATTCGTATGACCTCACTCGTACAATTTTGTACGATTTCTGTGACGGTTAAGTTTAGGGGAGGTGTGGTCCTTCGTATGAATTCCTACGAATTTGCCACCTCGTAAAATTTGCCACCTCGCAAAATATATAAGATTTTTCACAAATCGCATGAATTCGTATGAGTGAGGTCGTTATTAATAGTTATTAAGGTAGTTGTTAAATTGAGGTATTGGGTAGGATTAGGGATGTACAATATGGTCATGCAGAATATGTGCTTTATAAGTACTAATAAACAGCCAATATGTTAATAACAGGCATGGTAATAAACAAGTAGTTAATAGTGAGAATTGGTCCCTATACTAAAGTGTTACAACACACACACATATGTAAATGTTAAAAGTAAAGGTTGGTTTAAAGCACTTAATTAATGCCATTTTCCCATTTTACGTGGCCTAATCTAAAGTGGGAAGTACTGTATTTATGGTTAATAAGTTGTTAACAAAACATTATTTAACTCTATGAGCTAATTAAACAATAATAATTTGGTTAATTGCGTTGATAATGAATGAAGACCTCACTATTTGTATAGAGTCTATTAATGTATTAAAGGGGTCATATGATGCGATTTCAAGTTTTCCTTTCTCTTTGGAGTGTTACAAGCTGATTGTGCATAGATAAGATCCCTAAAGTTGCAAAGACTAAAGTCTCAAAACCAAAGAGATATTCTTTATCAAAGTTAAGACTCTGCCACGCCCCCCTAAAATGGCTCGTTCTAACACGCCCCCACATATCTACCTCACTATGTGGAAATATTTGCATAATGCCACACAAATGTTCATGCAAAGAAAGAAGGCATGGTTTCAGTAACTGCAGTTAGTGTTGAAGCAGCCATGTCACACGCTGTGTGTTTCTTGGCAAAAGCAAAAGCACTTTATTTGGCCTTCTGAAAGTAGATGCATTTAAGAATCTTTAAGATTACTTACAACAGAACAGCAATGCATTTTATGGACGACCGTTTCGTGAACCTAGGAGCGGAGGTAATTCTGACTTTAGTTTTTGACAGATATTTTGCCATCAGGGTGTGCATGCTTCCAGTATATGTTTAGAAGTAGAAGTCCTTGTCACTATGCTGTCAGTGGTTTATGTAATGTCATTCTTTGTCAAATGATTGTATACTTTCTGTTTCAGGGGGACTCAAAGCATGATACCAAGATTTTCTGTTTGGCTGTCCTTCTCAGTAGCACTTTAGTGAATAACAGCCAAGGTACAATTGACAACAAGGCTATTGAGGAACTGCAGTATCCTTCCATTCATAGATTATAAAATTACTGTTGATATTTCATGGTTTAATAAGTTATTATAATTATACTGTCCATGCATGGTTTCTCTTGAAGTTGAAATTATTTTTTGGTCAAAATAAGCAATATAGCATTATCCGTAGAAAAAAAGTATTAAGATTTCATAATTTTACTCCCTGCCTTACACTGTTCTTGCTCTGTAAGAATTCAACAGTATTTTCTATACATTCAAAGCAGTTGGACCAGGTTGTAAAGACTAATAAATATCCTGGCAAGTGGCACACTCTAATTTTAAAGATTGATAATCTGCTATATTGCCGAGTTGCCCAATTACGCTTTTTCAGATATTGCCTTTCATGTAGTATGGAAAATAGCTGTTTATGAATGATAAAGGTCTGCAAAGTTTCAAAGAACAAAAAAAAGAAAGAAAGAAAAGAGCATGACAAATGTAGTTGCTATCTCCCAAAAATTAACCAATTACCAATTCTGCCTGAAATTAGTCATTCAATTCCAGTTTTACTTCCTGCACAAACCTATGTAGGTTTGTAACCAATTTGCATAATGGTCTTCATTGGCTGCAATGTGTACCAAACACTAGTTGTAGCTGAGGCCTGGAAGGGTTTGGTTTGTGTTGTTGCAATGTCTGGTCTGGATGACACTGTTTTCTGTGCTATGAAAGCAAAAGCACAACGTACAAAAGTACGTTGGATGCATTTTTATTTTTTTACAGTGACACCATAGCAGTATAACTCCAACCTTTCGCTGTGTTCCCAATATTTACTGACTCAAATCTTGTCAAGATCAATGTGGGATTTGCAAAACACAATCATGGGGCAGTACCCACTTATTTGACCATCTTGCACCTCTGGGTTTTGTTCTTCAAACATCGCTTAATACATCCCAGATGATTTGACAGATGCCAGATCTTCTAATTGTAATAACTGATCTCTGGCTAATTTGGTTCTTCAAACAAGTTTGCAGATTTGATTAAAATATCTCGAATAATTTGTTTGAGATTACTGCACATTCTTGTGTGCATTGGAAAGGCCAGATATATTGATTCTCAATGCAACAGTTGGCTGGCATCCAAAATTAAAAAAGAACATCACACACCTGACGAGAAACTTGACAAATATCAAGACCAATATCAATGTGACTGCTGTGCAGAGGAAACCTTTGGAGCTAAAATTCAGATATGGAAATGGGGGTTTCATTTCCAACATGTACTATAAGTGGTAGACCAATCACAACAGACAGATCCATCTAACCAATCAAGTCAAGTCACCTTTATTTGTATAGCACTTTATACAATACTGACTGTGTCAAAGCAGCTTTACAGTGTTAAACAGGAAAATAGTTTGTCAATAATGCAAGAAGACAATAACAGAGTTATTTTTCCTGATAAAGTCAGTTCATTGATGATTCAGTGATGTCATCATCCAGAGTAGGCTCATGGAAAAGTAGGGGATTTGAGTCAACAGATCCTTGAGCAAATCGTTCTACACCAGAGGTCTCCAACCCTGCTCCTGTAGCGCTATCATCCTGTAGACTTCAGTTTCAACCTGCTCCAACACACCTGCCTGTAATTATCAAGTAACCCTGAATTCCTTCAAAAGCCGGTTGGGGTTGGAGCTGACATCTGCAAGACAGCAGCTCTCTAGAAGCAGAGATGGAGACCCGTTTTAGACACTGCAATGTATATTATGAGATGATACTTTTTTTTTCTTCTTGGATGTATGCTAGATGCAAATTAGGAACCATTACAATAGCATGATGGGGGCACTTTAAGTGCAATGGCCACTAATTATAAAAGTTACTCACCCAAAACAGTACGGCTGCACCAACAGGTAGGGGTCACCTTACACTGACACGTGAAGTTCACCAGGGGTCAAAGAATAAATAATTATTCTGTAAACCACTTTAAAACACCACGGTGTTCCTTTAAATGACCATGGCATTCACACATGTAGTTCTCTGATTTCTCAATGGCATTAAAGGGTTAGTTCACCCAAAAATAAAAATTAGGCTCCGAGGCATCCTAGGTGTATATGACTTTCTTCTTTCAGACGAATCCAGTCAGAGTTATATAAAAAATTGTCTTTGATCTTTTAAGCTCTATCATTGCAGTCAGCGGGTGTTGCATTCCTTCAGTCCAAAAGAAGTGAAATAAAAAGTGCCCATCCATTAAAAAAAGTGTCTCACACGGCTCCGGAGGGTGAACAAAGACCTCCTGTAGTCATGGATTCACTACAGGAGGCATTTGTTCACCCCCCGGAGCCATGTGAGACACTTTTTTATGGCTGGGCACTTTTTATTTCACTTCTTTTGGACTGAAGCAATGCAACACACGCTGACTGCAATGATAGCGCTTGAAAGATTAAAGACCATTTTTAATATAATTCCGACTGGATTCGTCTGAAAGAAGAAAGTCATATACACCTAGGATGCCTCAGGGTGAGTAAAACACAGCCTAATTTTCATTTTTGGGTGAACTAACCCTTTAATATGTTCTCTGTTTGCTAAATGTTCAAACCTAAACCATCTCCAGATATGTCACAGAGTTGACTGAGTATATCAAGGTGAAATCATCTGATGATGAAGACGACATTGAGTTTGTTAAGTTCTTCCCTAGTTTCATCTGGGTTGTGAGGGACTTCACCCTGGAACAGAAAATCAAAGGCCAATCCGTAACCGAGGACCAATACTTAGAATTTGCCTTGAAGCTGAAATCAGGTAATATTTAAATTGAGCTTTTAAAAGGGGACCTATTATGCAAAATTCACTTTTACATTGTTTTTGAATATATTGATGTGTCCACAGTGCCTGTACTCAAGCTATTTTATTCACTCTATTAGGGTAAAAATCAATTCACTCAGTTTGTTATTTTCTACATGAATCAAAACAAGCCATTCGGGAATTTGGCCATTTGTGATGTCACAGTGAAACAGGCCCTGCCTACGACCGGTGATGTATAGCTGCCCTATTAGTTTAGATCCTCTCCTGAGTGAGCTGTACACAGTCCGTTTATCTCCTCACTAGTGCATTTAAGAGCAGCATTCAAGTAAGAAATTGATTAAAGCTTACTTGAAATTTTTTTTTTTTTTTTGTATGATTCACATTAACAGCATAGACAGAAGCTGGTACTGTATATTAGGCTGCTGTCACTAATACAGATACACATGCAATTTATTTCCTAGCTGTTTACCTTCATTGACATAAATGTCACTGACTGTCAGTTTACTGTATTTGACAAGGCTTTAAAACACTTGCAAATAATCAACTTTCATGATGATGAATGATGCCTGTGAACATGACGCGATATAGATGATAATCAAAAACTACGATTTTTTTTGTTTGATGTTGGTAGAATATCCAAGGCACAAGCTGCATCCCTCTTCTGGATAGAGGGGCAGGGAGCAGCAACTCATTTGCATTTAAAGACACAAACAGCATGTTTTTTGAACAGCTTGTAACAAAAAAAAGTAACAAAAAAAAGGGCCATTTGGAATCCCAGAAGATAAACAGGTGCTTATAGTGATCAAAGCCTGTAGGCCAACATGTGTAACACATCTCACATGATGAGTACACACATAAACACCACTCACATTTTGTAAATATTTTATTATATCTTTTCATGTGACAACACTGACGAAGTGACACTTTGCTACAATGTAAAGTAGTAGTGAGTGTACAGCTTGTATAACCGTGTAAATTTGCTGTCCCCTCAAAATAACTCAACACAGCCATTGATGTCTAAACCGCTGACCACAAAAGTTTGTACACCCCTAAGTGAAAATGTCCAATTTTGGCCCAATTAGCCATTTTCTCTCCCCGGTGTCAGGTGACTATTATGTTAAGTGTAACCAGAATGAATACTGTTATTTTAAACCCTTTCGATACAGATGTATTATAACCAGTGTTGACGTGTTACCTGTTGCCATATATATAGAGAACAATACGCGCTCTCCTCTGACCAATATTTTGCTATTCTAATTGCACTTTATTTCATCATTGGTATAAGTTGCAGTGCGGTGACTGACTCGGGTTAAAGCAAAAAAAAAAATCCTGAGCCTGAACTTTTGTTTTTTCCGGGGGCAGGGCGGGGGCGGCACATGCAAAGCTTGGGCAATAACTGGGGCAACTTTAACATTTGAAAGGATACTATAGCAAAGTTATCGCTTTCCTTATACAAACTGATTTTTTTGCATGAATATATGATTGACCTGAAGAACGAAAGCTATATCATACACTTGGAAAATTATGAGCTATATCACCACTTATCGACACTGGGGGTGTGACAATACACTTAGCTCACGAGATGAGGCAAAATACAGATACTTGGTTCACTAGAACGTGGCAATATTTTAATACTATTTAAAAAAATGTTCAATGAAAACATTTGTCTTTTAATTACAAAAAGTAAAACAATGCAGTTGTATTTAGAAATATTTCAACTAATCTAGGGCTGTAACTAATGATTATTTTGGTAATCAAGTAATCTACTGATTTTTTTGACAATTGAGTAATCTGATATTTTTTTAGTAACAAACAGACCTAAGTGAAAACCAGGCTTTAGTATGATTATTTATATATAAACTAACGATGAGACAATAATAATTGGCTCAAATAAAATATCAAAACCAAGTAATTACATGGTTTTATTGAACAACACTGTTAAAATACATAATGTCATATGCCTATACATAATATTGTGAACATAACCAACTTAAGTACATTATGTATTAAAACAAATACCTGCAGAGGGCACCAACGGCCTGGTGATGTTTCACTTTACAGCGTGATTAAACTATGTTTAAATCCATTTTATTTTAATATATGGCCACAAATATGGCAACAAAACATTCTGATCGTCTGCTTCTAATTGCAGCTTCAAAGGGCTCTACATGATCCCAGCCGAGGAATAAGGGTCTTTTCTAGCGAAACGATCGGAGTCTTTCTAAAAAAAGTATATGCTTTATAAACAAAAATGCACTTGCACTGCTCTGTGATGCACATCCATGACTTCACGTAATACGTAATTACGTTGAAAAGGTCACGTTTGACGTAGGTGGAAGTTAGGTTTCAAAAGATTTAAACATCCAGGATATGCACACGAAGTGACCATTTTAAATGATAAACTGACACAAGACATTTGAATATGTGTCATTGAACATACAAAAACTTTTGAACGTAGCCTTCAATCCACACACATAAATAATGTACAAACACCCTGACTAACCAAAGGTCGTACAGAGAAAAAAAAAAAACGTCCACTACGTCAAGCAGTGCACGGCGTGCATTTTTGTTTATAAAGCATATACTTTTTTTTTTTAGAAAATGACCGATTGTTTCGCTAGATAAGACCCGTATTCCTCGTCTGGTATCGTGTAGAGCCCTTTGAAACTGCAATTAGAAGCAACAACAAAATGTTTTGTTGCCCGAAGTTGGCATCCCCATCTTGGATGACATGGGGGTGAGTAATTTATCAGGAAATTTTCATTTGAAAGTGGACTAATCCTTTAAAGCAGGTGTTCATCACTAATGCTCAGTCAATTGCCACTTAATTAATCACTTCATCTAATGAACTTAAATGCTGCTTCAGTGTTACTTTTTAGACTCTGTAGTGTGGCTTATATTAGCGATTCAACGCTGTTCCTAGAGCACCTAAACAAAGAGCTGGTTCAGGTCATCAGCTCATTTAGAAGAGATTCCAAGATCTGAAATGGGTGTATCAGACAAAGGAGACATTCATAATGTGTAGCGTTGGTGGTACTCCAGGATCATGGGTTACCACCACTGGACCAGCGATTTTGCTCTGAGGGAAAGGCAATTTACAAACAATGCTGTATTTTGCTAATCTCTTTAACAAAAAGCTGTTTTGTATCTTTTAAAGGCAATTCAAGACCAGTTAAAGAGTTCAACCTTCCAAGAGAATGCATCCGAAATTATTTCCCATCCCGGAAGTGTTTTACATTCCCATTTCCAACCACCTCAGAGAAAGTGTCTCGTCTGGAAAGCTTGGATTCTGCTGACCTTTCCTCTGAGTTCCTTGAGGTCACAGATCGTTTCTGCAAGTTTATCTTTGACAAGAGTGAAATTAAAAAGCTGAAAGATGGATACATAGTCACAGGCAGAGGTGATTCAATAAGATATATGAGATATAAATAAATAAATAAAAATACTTTAATACAGAATATGATCATTTTTACCATATTCATTTACACAAGTGAATGTCTCAACACAGTAGTAGAAATCAGAGACATGTCTGTTCCATTTAGTTGTTGAAAAACTGCTGTCAATAGAACACTTTGGCACAACTATTTTTTAGGTTGTATGCACCATAATGCCAATATAACCCTAGGGAGACATACTGGTTTCTAAATAGAATGTTTGTGATCTAATAGTGCTAAACTGAGAGAAGGGAGACACAATGTAAGCTCATAATCTTTCATTGTTAATGTTAGAAATTCCAGTTTAAAAAAAAGAGCTACCAATTCAGTAATGACTATGTTTATGGCACTTTCTGGACAACATGTTATTAATATCCCTGTGTTTGACCCTTCTCTTTCCCTGAAGTCCTCTGCCAGCTGGTGAAGACATATGTAGACACAATTTCCAGTGGTCAAGTACCATTTCTGGAGAATGCTGTGCTCACTGTGTCAGTGATTGAGAATGAGGCTGCAGTGAAGGAGGGCCTTCAGGTTTACCAAAGTGGAATGGAGAAGCTGAAGGACTCCTTCCCTCTGGAACTGAGGGATGTGTGCGCAGAACACCAACTTCTCAGCAGCATAGCGACACAAACCTTCATGGGGCGTTCCTTTAAGGACAGTGAGGGGACATACACGAAATGTCTAGAGGTGATGCCCAGTAAATAACGTATTTTGATGGTCCCTTTAGCACATTCTGTTATCTATAAGTAACGATGCACCTACAGAACATGTCTAATAACACTCATTAGAGTGTTAGAAGACTGTTAGTTGACTGCAAGTTAATGTCAACTTATTCTAATCCTACCAAAGTTATTTATAGTCAGTAGAATGTCTGTTGGGAGACCATGACAATAAAGAGTAAGC
Organism: Sinocyclocheilus anophthalmus; assembly: GCA_018155175.1. Lineage (NCBI taxonomy): Eukaryota > Metazoa > Chordata > Actinopteri > Cypriniformes > Cyprinidae > Sinocyclocheilus > Sinocyclocheilus anophthalmus. Next base: position 132,463 of record JADLZN010004449.1, read on the forward strand.
AGATATTAAGCAAATAGTCTACTAATAATCTAATTCTCGTCTGATCTTCTCAGTTGATCGCACGTTCCTGTAGTAACTGACCTCGCTTGTGCGACAAATAGGAATGCCCTCCTTGAGTTACTTCAAAACAGAATGTTCAATCTTCCTCCCCTCAGTCGGGGAAAACAACTACTCCAAAAAATAAATTGTTACCACAATTTATTTGTTTTCCAAGAATATGTATTATATATATCACAAAATATATCATACTTTGTGACTTGCACATCTACCCACACCACAGTGTGCACCACCCTCTAGTTAAAAGATTGGTCATGAAGATGAAGATTGGTGAGTTATATTTGCATGACAAGCCACTCCCCCAGACAAGCAAGCCTCACTCATTCAAGTTTATACCGAAAAGTCGAGCTGAGGCCCAGCACTCAGCAGGCAGTTCAGGGTTGTGGCAGGAGTGAAAACCATGATCCTGAATAGCAAAACATGGGATTTCCAAATCCAGATCACTCTGATCCAGATTAAGCTTTTTGAACAACTGGCTCCTGGATCTTCCCAGTTTTGTAATGGCAGTGAATATTGTCTGAGATTTTGAAGCTCCAAAAAGCGTGTCCATCCATCATAAAAGTAATCTATATGACTCCAGTGGGTTAATGAATGCTTTCTGATGCGTGTTGGTACCCCTCATCTCTGCCAGGTTGAGTTGGAGATGTCATTTCTGGACCACCATGATGGACACTGCCTGGCCCAGGGCCAACACGGTGACATTAGTTGCCCAGAGGCCACAGCCGGAGTTTAGAACAACCTTTGTGCAATTCTTTCAGTGCTTTGGCCTGATGTACCTGCAGGATGGCCATCGTATGCAGGGCAGAGGCAGCCTGTCCAGTGGCACTGTAAGCCTTATTAACGAATGCTGATGTCAGCTTACAGGCCTTGGACGGTAGCCACGGGTGATTCCACAAGGTAGTGATGTTTTGCAGGCACTCTCTCCAACTGAGGAACCTCCACGTAGCCTCTGGCCGCTCCACCATCGAGAGCGGTGAAGATAGAAGAGGTCATAGATCTGTTTTGAGCACCTCTGGGAAGAAAGGGACTGGGGCAGAGTGTGGCTGTGCACTGTGTCCCGCCCCAGGAACCAATCATCCAGCCACAAGGGCTCAAAGCAAGGCAGCGGGTTCATTTCCAGCTCAATGCTCGCGATTGCCCGGGCAAGCATGGCTGTTAACTCCAAGTCTAACCCCGACTGAGCAACCACCCCAGACGGGGAGAACGAGTCTTCATAGCATAGGGCTTATTAATTAAAGGGGTCCATATGATGCTGCTAAAAAGAACATTATTTTGTGTATTTGGTGTTATGAAATGTGTTTATGCAGTTTAAGGTTAAAAAAACATTATTTTCCACATACTGTACATTATTGTTTCTCCTCTATGCCCCGCCTTTCTGAAACGCGTCGATTTTTACAAAGCTCATCGTTCTGAAAAGCGAGGTGTGCTCTGATTGTCCAGCTACCTAGTGCGTTGTGATTGGCCGAAATACCTCAAGCGTGTGACGGAAATGTTACGCCCCTACCATATTGTGATGCCCTGTCCGGCCAAGGAGCGATGAGACAAAAACATTAAAACCCATTACAAATGAGGCATTTGTTTTATCCAGTGGGGACATAATTACTGATTTATACTGACTTATACTGTCTTTTTACGCATTGCATCGCACCACATAAACATAAAACCATGTCTGCATTTGTGATCGGAGAAATGACAAACAACAATCGCTACTCTACACTGCTCAAAACTCACATTTGAATTGTCAGTGGCAAATTCTTTAAATATAAAAAAAGTACTTACAGGCTGTGAGTCAGAACAGCCGGCATTGTAGTCTACTCTACCAGGATCAGGAAACAGTCCTCCATAAAATGTGATGGACACATCTGAATATTTGGGTCGAAGCGTTCTGAAACAGTGTTGTAAATACAACTTAACCACTGATTTCTAGTTGTGCCCTCTTTTGGAAGACCAAACAAAGTAGTTTTGCTTTCGCAACGAAAAAGCGTCACACACCGCGGCCTTGAGTGAGCGCAGGCCGGAGGCCTAGAGTGAGCTGCGGCCTAGAGTATGCGGAGGCCGGCTTGAGTGAGCAGAGGCAGGTGGGCTTGAGAACAGAGCGGCCGGCGGATTCGACGAAGGAGCTTGCAGCAACCACATGTGACGACCCTGGGCTGGACTCCGCTTCGTCCACGGTGAAAGCCGATCCGGCGATCCACAGCGCGAAGTTTATGTATTTCCTCAGTGACCAGCACGGATCAGCTCCAGGCATGACGCAGCAGATATCATCCTCTTTTGGAAGACAAACAAAGTAGTTTCGCTTTCACAACGAAAACACAGACACAGCGTCTTCACGACATGGCGGCGGCATCAACAATACTACAGCGAGAATAAAAGTTGCGCCTTCTTTCTTTGCATGAACATTTGGGCGGCGTTATGCAGATCTTCCCACAGAGTGACGTAGACATGTGGGGGCGTGTTAGAACGAGCCGTTTTAGGTAGGCGGGGTTGACTCTTAACTTTTATAATGAATACTTCTTTGGATTTGAGACTTTTAGTCTTTGCAACTTTACAGATTTCTTTATGCACCAAGAGCTTGTCCCGCCCAAAGAGAAATGCAAACTGAAATCGCATCTAATACCCTTTATATAACATTATATTTTTGATTACTTTTCTTCACTTGAATTAAGATTATAATAATTAAATTTTAAAGCACAGCACTGGAAAATTTTTAAAGCACTGGAATGCATTTATATCACTCGCCATGGTGGCAGCATGTCAATGGCAATGTGCATTGATGTAATTAGCAGACGTGGTGCGGTGCAATGAGGCAAAGCAACAAAATAATATTATTCATCATATCCTAGATTTTTACATAAACTTTGTAATCGTTATCATTTTCATAAGTAACTGTAGCTTAATTACATATTTTTCTCAGTAACTCTTAACAGATAAGTGGGGCCAAACATAATTCTTTTTCATCGATGTGCAACCTGTATTGTTAAAAAATCTGTTAAAATCTAAAAAAAAAACATGTGTTACAGAGTTTCATGACCCTTTAAATACCCAGATGATGCACTTATTTACTTGGGAAAAATTAAAGTGTGGATGTTGGACACATCGTGGTCTCAACTGTTGCAGCTTTCCTGGTGTAACCAAAGAGGATTTGCATCTAGAACTGCATTTGTATTTGAAACAATGTGTTGGTTGCAATGTAAAACCAAATTGTGACACTCGTGCCCAATGTGTAATTAGTACTATCTTTATTTTATTATTGTTATTTATTACTACTGTTGTTTTAGTTTTTTTTAGTGAAATTTGTAGTGGGAGCATTAGCATTTTCTTCACAATCATCATTAATAATATTAGTAATAGTAACAGTATCAATCATCGTTATTTAGCAATAATAACAGTAGTAGCAGTTTTCACAATATCACATGTGTTGTCCATAGGCAGAAGACACACTTGAAAAGTTTCTGAAGCAGAAGTCTGTGGATTCTAACGCCATTCTGCAGGCCGACAAAAAACTGACTGAGACAGAGAGAAAGATTATGGGTGAGAGGTTGTTACATCCTACAACAGAACATGCCGGATAATGCAACAGTAGCGCCATGTAGTGTAGAAAGCCAGTACATCAGTGAATGGCCTCTTTACAGTGAAAACAAGTGATATTAAATCAAACAAAGTTTATTTCCTTTTATGATCCTCATCTTTTCTGGTCACCATTAAATACATTTTTAGTGTTAGCTATGAAATTACAATTTCAGCTTTTGGAGTTATGAGCGGGGTAATGTACATCCAGGCAGTTATCACAATACAAACCCAACAGGGGTGATCAGGATCCCAACACGAAACAGAGGGTACTATAACAACTGGCTGGATGTACATTCTTGTATCCGTACACTGTTTGACACCCCAGCAATAATTTGTACAAAAATATTTATTATATAAGATATTTATATATAATATTAATTTGAGTTTTAATAATTTATTGGCTCACTAATCGCAAAAACACAGTTCACAGCTTTTAGCCTAGATGTATGAACAACATCACATGTAATACGTTAATCAGCTTCTTGTGAGATCTTGAGAGACTTAATTGAATTGATTTGCAGTTGATATATTTCTGTATCTGACACCAGATTGCTAATTATTTGCAATATAAAATCATTAAAATTGGAATGAAAAGAGTTGTCTTAATAATTAAGTCAGCACAAAGAAAAAAAAGTAATCTTTACTCAAGTGGGGAAACAAATGTGCTTAAGTTTAAACAATTTTATCTTAAGTTAAATAACATTTGTTTTCGCCACTTGACATGGATTTACTTGTTAGAATGACACAATCAGGGTGCGAACTACAGGGGAGCTCGGCTCCCCTTAATAAGACATGGGCTCCCCTGAAAACATGATTTGTGAAATTTTGGGCGGGTCTCAAAAAATATTGACTGTGTTATTTTGACGTGCAATTTCGTGGATTATTATGTGTAAAATTGCAAAAAATATCATTCATTCATGCATGACGGCGATTTAAACCTAATTCACTCCAATAAAGATAACTATACATGCTATTCTTGTCATGAGCATCAAGGTGTGGGGGCGCTGCGGTGCAAATTCCACTCATGTTTAGTACATGTTAACTCAAAGATTCGTTGAAAAAATATAAACGCTGGACTCTGTGGTCGATTCTGTGTTAATGTAAGGCATGTTATTCTTAATTATGTGTTGTGGCTGTATTGTTATAGGTCTGCGTGACTCTCAATGTCTTAGGCCTAATTGAACGGAGGAATTATGGTATTCTTCTGTAGCCTAACGACGAGTAAGTTTAACCGTTGTTCATGTGAACTCAAAGACAGCCTGATGCTTTGTTTATAGACTATTTGTGGGTGGCTGTTTGTTTTTTCACCTATCAATTCGTGTCGATAAAGTATAATAGGGTAAATCCTGTATAGTGATTGATCCTATATAGTGCTTGCATAAAGCAAGTAGTGCATACACTTATAGATTTTATGTATCTTTGTAAGTCATTGTAACCCCCCCGTTATAAAAAAAAAAACAAATGGGCTCCCCCAAAGTCCACGGTATAATTCGAAAACTGCTAACACAATAGTTATTGACTGAACTAGGAAAACATACTGGCAACAACTTTAAATAAGTCAAAAATTAAATAAAGTTTACTAAAGGCTACCACTTAGATGTTAAGTCAAGTTAGCATGAATTTTATGCTATTTTTTTTTTTCATAATTAATTCAACCAGAAATGTTATTGTCCAAGTTCAACGAGATTTTAAGGCAGCAGGGTAACAAAGTTTTTTAAGTTGACTCAACAAATTGTTTTATGTACATTGCTCAGAACATTATCTTTTTTATGATGTGTTATTAAAAGTTGTTATTGTGACTTTATATATGATCAGACACATTAACATTGTATAAAAACTTTATTTAGCGTTCATGTAAACTACATTTTTCGGAACTAATTCAGTCCGATTGAAACAAAAGTTAACATGTCTTTGTCAAAATGTATTCCAACGCTTCTTCACACACCTGCTATGACTTTCAAGCGAGTCTGTAAGCTGGTTCAGGTGTGTTTGTTTAGGGCTGGAGCTAAACACAGGAGAGTGCAATATTTCATTTTATCTCGTTTTTTTTTTTCCAGAGAAAAGAGAGAAGGCTGTTCTCCTGGCTCAAGAAATAAACACCAAGGAACAGAAACAGCGACAGCTAGAAGAGAAGATGGAAGCAGAGAGAAAGAGTAATGAAGAGAGGATGAGGCAGATGAAGGAGAAGATGGATGAGGAGATAAAACTTCAGAGAGAGGAGGCTGAGCGTGCCATGGACAGTAAACTGAGGGAGCAGGCTGCTCTGTTGGAGAAGGGCTTTAATGAGAAGGCAGACAGGATGACTAAAGATATAGAGGACTTTAAGAGGAAAAATAAGGAAGCAGAAAAGAAAAGTGACAAGCTTTTTAAAAAGGTGATAGAAAACATGAACAAAAGACATGATGAAACTGTGAATCTGATGATGAGGCAACACAGCGAGCAGATGAAGACAATCATGAGCATGCAGAGACCATCATCCGACTCTTCCGCTCTACTCTTATGTCTGCTACTTGGTGGTCTCAGTGGCGGCTCAGGCTCATGCTCATGCTCATGTCCCTGTTAATGCAGCTGTAAGCCATTTCAGCATACGCTCTAAAAACTTTTAACTGTGGTGTACTCAATGTTTAAAGTGTAAAAATGTTTCATCAAAAAAGGGTACATTTTAAATCTGCAAAATTATTGAAATATACTTTATGAATTAAAACTTATGTAAAAACAAAATACTTGAGTAAAAAATAAATAAATAAAGTGGATCTAAATAACTACATTTAGTTATTACGACAATGGTGCAATAGCAATCCTAGGTTAAAACCACTAAAGATATGAGCAACAGGTTGATATCTTGGTCTTGATATTGATGAAACTCGCTGACTTTGTTGTCTTGTTGATGAACCAGCTGCCCATTTATTTTGTGATTGTTGTATAACCAATACATTTTGAATTGATTTAAGTTCTTATATTTTGAACCCTACAAATGAGAGACAAAGTTTTATCCTTAAAGACATTTATTATCATGAAAACCCCAAATAGTTGTCTCTTAAATATGTAATTTCTTGATTTTATAATTCACATTTTTTCATCCACAATCAAAAGTGGCTTAAATCTCCTTTATGTTATCATCTTTTTCTTGTTGAATTTTACTCTCGCCTCATCCCTCAGGCTTATCAAAAAAATATATATATATAAATTAAAAAAAACACTTGGCAATTTTTTGATCATGTTTTCATGTTTTCTCATTTTTGTCATTAATTTGTTCATTGTTAAACGATACAGTACATCATTCTTTTTCGCTGAGGCTTGGATGTAAGGAAAGTTGTGCAATAAAAAAGAAAAAAGATAAGAGCGACAGGTGCACCTCATAGCATCAGTAACTCCACAAATCTACCTAGTACGGTTTTCCTCAGCGTTTGCAATGTTTGCACAAAGGAGATGTCGGATATCATCTTTGGAGAAGACTTGATTTTATACTTGAAAAATGTAAGCATTACTACTTAAAAATTAAGGTTCCCCCCAAAATGAATTGAATTGCTAGCCCACCCCAACACTTACGCACAATAATAATGATAAATGCTGACCAATAATTATATATTAATCATTTTTCCCCCTGTGAAAGGATGTTTTAGTAAAACAAGCAAAATGTAATTTTTGTCATATGCCATAGCTATGCATGAATACACACTAGACAAATGCAGCCAAGGTGAATACATCTCAGTTTTCAGTCAAGCAATGTATTAAGCATCATATGAAGGAGGTGGATGTTATCACATATCATTAAATGTATTTGTGCACAATATAAATAATAAAAGAAAATTCATTTGACTTTTACAGGCTAGTTTTCAGTGCAATATCATGCTATTTAAAGCTCTGTCTTATATACAGTAACTACTGAAGAAAATTGGATGGATGATGGTGGGGAAATCCCTCATCAACCGAGGTGGAAAACCAGCCATGATTCTAGTTTCCCCGCATTCCATGATTGGCAAGGCAGCCTTCCACAAGCTGATGACATCCCCTTATCAATACTTTAAGACATTCCTCTCTGATGATATACTTGGCGTTATTGTAGAGCAGTCAAATTTGTATGCAGCACAGGTTAATCTTGACAAGCCACTTAACCTAATCACATCTGAACTGGAGCAGTTCTTGGGCACTGTCTTGTACATCTCCTTGTTTGGACTGCCAGCAACATGCATGTTTTGGCGCCCTGCAAGCAGAGTTTCTCAAGTAGCAGATACACTGTCTCTAAACAGATGGGAAGAAATCAAGAGATTCCTGCATTTCAATGATAATGATGATCGATCAACCAGTTCGATCTGATGACAATTTTGATGAGCTGTTCAAGATCCGGCCCTAGATTACTCATCTTGTCTCTAAAATGAATGCAATACCCATGTCAGAGAAGCTGAGCATTGATTTGCAAATGGTCCCATTTAAGGGACGAAATCGCCTGTAGCAATATCTGCCCAAGAAGCCCAAAAAATGGTGGTATAAGCTTATGGTCTTGGCTGGCTCTGATGGTATTCCACACAACACTTAAGTGTACACTGGGAAAGTAGTGCAGCCCCCCAGTTGGTAGATATAGGAGCCAGTGGAAATGTTGACGAAATGAGTGGAAATGAAATGCCTCGCTCAACCAGTGCCACAACACAAAAACTACAAGCTGTACTTTGACAACTGGTTCACCAGTGTCCCACTACAACTTGAGCTAGCTCGTCAAGGGGTGCACTGTCTTGGCACTGTTCGCTCCAACAAATTATCAGGCAGCAGTATGGTTTCTGATACTGAGCTGAAAAGATCTGGCCATGGGTCTTTTCAAGAAAAGACAGCAATTGTTGGCGATACCACTTTGCATGTAGTCAAGTGGTATGACAACCTTTTAACAGAAGAAGTAAGGCGGTCATTGATGTCCCCTGTCTGGCTGTTGTAAGAGACTATAATCAGCACATTGGAGGGGTTGACCTCCTCGACGTAGGACGTAGGCAAACGTAGTGACGAACGTGGAAGTGATGAACGCGGAAGCGCAGTGGAGAGAGCAAAACAAAACACCGGTCACGAATTAAAAGTAAAAAACGAGGATTTCTAAAGAAAAATGTCGGAGGATATAAGCCAATATAAGATTGAGAGGTCGGAGGATATAAGCCAATATATTCGATATAAGCCAAGAGGACACTGGTTTTCCTTGGCTGTAAACAAATCTTGTTTCTCGGGAGACTAGCATATTCTCACCGGAGCTTACGCTACACCTATGTCCTTTGTCATCCGCTGGACGCCACTCTCTCGTGAACACGTGTACAACAGTTAGCGGAAGCTAGAGATTAAGATTTATAAAGTTGTAAATATGGATATTTTTCTTACACAATGCATCGCTTTGCTTCAGAAGGCCTTTATTAACCCCCCAAAGCCGTATGGGCTTCTTTTATAATGGATGGGTGCAATTTTTTGGACTTCAAATTTTGGGCTACCATCCACTCCCATTATTTTATTTACCTTTATTTAACCAGGAAATTAAAAACTCTTGACATTTAAAATCTCATTTACAAGAGGGTCCCGGCCAAGATAGGCAGCACATTTAGTTACACATAAAACAAAATACATTCGTTTACATACACAGAAACATACACAAATCACTCAAGACATTTACAATCAGGTGACTCTACAATTAGATCCTTTAAAATAATTTAGTGATACCAACTCTTTTAAGCATAACTTATCTTGTAGTCGATTTCAATCAAATGGAGCAGCATAACTAAATGCCCGTTTGCCCATGTTAGTTCGAACTTTAGGGATGCTTAAAAGATAATATTCTTGTGAGCGAAGACCATAATTCTTTACAACTTTTTGAATGATATTCTGCTGTAAATGCGAAGGAAGTAAACCTAAAATTAATTTATATATAAATAAGTACCAATGCTTAAGTCTACGGGATGACAACGCCGGCCATCCAACCCGAGAGTAAAATAAACAACGATGAGTAAGGGCTTTTGAATTTGTGATGAACCATAATGCTCCATGATAAACTGAATCCAACACCTGTAAACAATGCTTAGGTGCCTGCATGTATATGATATCACAATAATCCAATATAAAGCATGGATTAGCCTGGACAGATAAATCCAAATCCACAGGCAGATAAATCCAAAAAGAGAGAGCGGCTCACAATAAATGGAACACAGACGAAACCAGACCAGGCCTGTGTGTGTGGTGCTGGCTTTTATATAGAGTTGATGAGGATGATGGCAGACAGGTGTGGTGATTGTGAAGTGTGTGCAGGTGAAAGCCAAGGGGGGTATTGTAGATGTAGTGTGCAGAGGTGACAGGCAAGGTGACTGATGATCCTGACAATACTCCCTCCTTCCGGAAGGAACGAACTCGCGCAAAATTCCTCTGCGTACACTGTAATGGGGTGGCCATTTTGAGTGAGGGTTGAGAGGGTGGATTGTGGGAGATGTAGTGTGCAGAGGTGACAGGCAAAGGTGACTGATGATCCTGACAGTATGGAGATGGAGAAATAATTCGAGATTCCAAACTTGATGAAATGTTGAAAACATAACATGTCCATTCATACATCATCATCAAACATTCATGGGGTATGAAGGAACTAAATCTAGACAGCCATGCAGTAAAGGTGTAGTAATTAGAATTACAGCAGGGTTTGTTATTTCCTGTAAAGCCAACTTGTTACAGAGTTTGGTTTCAACTTTAATTAAATGCACCTCAATGTACTATTATTACAGCCAGGGGCTTTGGAGCATGATTGTAACTAAACTCTTCAGAAACCAGACAAACTGGTTTTACACTTCACTCAAGAACCAGGAAACTATTTAACTGCTCAGTTCTGGTTGTTGTTATGAGTTTTCATACTGAAGTTAATTAACATTACAAAATTGACACACCATTGATTCCAGTGGCATGCAGTGTTGTTCTGAAATGAGGAACAATCCTTACTTTTTTAAATCCAGTGTAAATGCATGTTCAAGATACACATAATGACATTTTCCATGATAAATTAAACGATACATATATACTATTATAAAAATTTTTTTTTTTACATTGTTCTGTTTAATACACTAACTTATTTTCGGATCATCAGTCATCAAAACTCTGTAAACACTGCAGGTGTCATGATCCCAGTCTGTGTTCCTCTGTCTTGTGTTCAAGGACATTTATGTTGAAGTGTTTCTGTGTGTTTGTTTTTCTGTTTCACTTCTTGTTTAGTTCCTGTTCTACGTTGTTTGTTGTCATGGTGATTCATTGGTTCCACCCCCTTATTAACTTTGCTAGCCCTTGTATATATATACCCCTGTGTTTGCCTTGTTCAGTGTCAGTCTTTGTTCCTGGTCTAAGCTCCTGTTCTGTGTTTCTGGATTATGCTCTTTGTAAATCCTACTGCAAGTGGATCCTCCGCCTTGTGTTTCCTCGTGTCATGATGGTCACAGAGTTGTACTTTTCATTTCACCAAGCTCATTGCTCACTAGCAAGAAAGAAACTGCTGATTCCTAATGCTGTGTTTTACCTGTATGATCAATGACTGTTTTTAAATTTTGTGACAGCTGTTCACTTATTTGTCCTGATCATTTAAATTACCCACTGTTATTTAGAAAAATCTTACAGATGCTGTACATTCTTTTTTTCAGCAGCTTTCACGTATTTGAACTCTTTCCAAAAGTGGCAAAGGTGCAAACGATCCCTGATGCCCAAGAGTGCATTACGAGGTAAATAGGTCAATTGAACAGAATGATTGTTTTAAATTGATCTTCTGAGAAAAAAATATCTTATGTAGCATCTTATGGGCAGTGTAAAATAGATAGATATATAGATTTAAACAAAACAAGTACAGCACACCAGACTGGACAGTCTTGTGGACAGTGCTCTAGCAATTGTTATGGTATCAGCCACACCAGGACTCAGGAGATAAATCATTCAAAAGAGTGCTCCGTTTATGGGCCAAGCCCACAATTTCGAGGGAGATTATCTTGGGATTGTATGTCTTCCATTTTTCTAATAATTGCTCCCACAGTTGATTTCTTCACACCAACTTGCTTACCTATTGCAGATTCAGTCTTCCCAGCCTGTTGCAGGTCTACAATTTTGTTTCTGGTGTCTTTTGACAGCTCTTTGGTCTTGGCCATTGTGGAGTTTGGAGTGTGACTGTTTGAACAGGTTGTTGTGGACAGGTGTCTTTTATACTTTTATACTTTTCAAACTGATGCCATTAATACAGGTAACGGGTGGAGGACAGATGAGCCTCTTAAAGAAGTTGTTACAGGTTTGTGAGAGCCAGAAATCTTGCTTGTTTTGTAGGTGACCAAATACTTATTTTACCGAGGAATTTACCAATTATTCTTTAAAAATCCAACAATGTGAGTTTCTGGATTTTTTTTTCTCATTTTGCCTCTCATAGTTGAGGTATACCTATGATGAAAAGTACAGGCCTCTCTCATATTTTTAAGTGGGAGAACTTGCACAATTGGTAGCTGACTAAATACTTTTTTCCCCACTAAAAGAACCAAAGACTTTAAACTACTTCAGTCTGTGTGCATAAAATTTATTCAACACACGAGTTTCACAATTTGAGTTAAATTAATGAAATAAATGAACTTTTCCACAACAATCTAATTTACTGAGATGCACCTGTATTTCTTATCAATTCCTGTATTGGCTTAAAATGCTCTTCTATCACTGATCTTGGTGGTTACATGCATGCTAAAAAAACTTAATACCTTTTTACACATGTGCTGAAAGCCCTTAAAGCACCCTGGTAATTGCTGTCTGCAGCTTTATTTTAATTGAAATTCACGTTTGAATTGCAATTCTGTGTTCTGTTTGTAAACCTAATTCAATTCAAGAAATTAACTGAATTTAAAAGTTATTCACAATGAATTTTGGTTGTTGCACAAAACTGGTATAAGTTAGCAACAGCAACTAAGGTTGGCAGAGCTTAACAAAGGGACAGTTGACTATTGTCTCAGGCAACTTGATCTCTTTCTTCACACATAATTTTGACATTTTTTCCCCCTTGTTGACTGAAATCAATATTTCATGTCCATTTATTTATTTATTTGGTAAGTTACCTTGAAACAAACAATATATTGCACAGTTAGCTGGTCATTTTTGCAAAATAAACCCAGTTCAGGATGATCGGAACACAGAAGCATATCATAAACTGAAAAATGACGGTTCGTTTCAAGATCTTATTGAATCCACCCTCCTCCATTTTCTTTAATCTAGCAATGATTCTTCATGACACATTTGTTCTTAATGGAAAGGCGTTTTAAAGACAAACATGGATTGAGGAAGACAAAAAGCTACAGGAGGTGCTCTGTAACCTATTGGTTCCAGGAACGGCCTCTCTGAACTCTTTCTGTGACCCCAATTTCATCCTATGTCCATGGTCTCTTTGGATGCCCCAGTCACCCATAATTGGTTTTGACGGGTCTGTGTTTCGCAGTGTGTGTGAACACGCTGTCTTTGGTGTACCATGTCCATAAGGTTCATGGGAAGAAGCTAGCGAAGTCCTGCCCAAATCTAAACATCCCCCTCCTCTTGTCTCCTCCTCTCCAATCTAGATCCATTGGCTGCGATCTCTGTGGCGGAATGCTGCTGGGACCCCCTTCTAACCTCCCCACAACCCTCCCCTTGAGTTCACCCCACCCACCCATTAGGAATTCCAGCAGGGCATTGTGGGTGGGATGAATGGGGTCAGAGCCAAGGAAACAAAGTAGGAAGTTTTCACGAGTTTAGCCTTTGTTTATGACTGCTCGGTTTTTTGTTTTATCCAAAACTTGGACAAGTGCTCTGACCACTGTTTCAAATGCTGCTAAAATAGATCTATCTATCTATCTATCTTAGCTAATCTATCTATCTATCTATCTATCTCTCTATCTATCTATCTCTCTATCTATAATCTCCTCTCTGTCGTCTGTCTAAATGTGACACGGTCTAAAACAGTCACATGCTTATGGTAATTTATGATGTTGATACTATGATTTCTGACTGTTTTTGCAGCTCAGTTTTAGTTAGTTAAGGCTTAGATCTCCCATCCTGACCTGCTGAAAACTGTGTAAAGCCCTTCTAACACCAGCTAGACTGACCAACTAAGACCAGCAAACCAGCTAAGTCTGGTTTAAGCTGGACTTGTTGGACAAGTTTAGAGAGAATTGGTTGCATTGCTATCTACTAGTACTACTATATATTATTTGAGAAAGAGCATGTCTGCTATGTTACGGCCTCTTTAGTTGTGATATTAACCACAGAGGCCTAGCTCTACACACCCATAACATTAATGCATGCATCTTGAAAATACAACATTAATTTAATTCTACAAATCATTTTAGGCATATCCAAATCCATTCCTAAATTAGTTTACCTTTAATAAAGCTGTTTATTGGAAGTTTATTGGCACCACTGTTCTTCTGGGGGCATCGAGTTCAACTGATGCAAAGCATCTGTACAATCTAATGAAAAAAACTGGCGTTAATTTATTGTGTGATGTATTTGTGCAAGGGAATGAGCGTGGACCGGTCAGTGCGTTTTGGTCTCACACTGAGTCGGTGGGTTGCGTTCTGTGTGTGGCGCGGGACCCTCGCTCCTCAGGACGCTTTTGTGTGGGCCTCCAAAGAGGCCAAGTTCACAAAGACACAAAAGCGGGGAAGAAAACGGGAGGGAGTGGGGTGACAGGGCAGCTATCAAAGGATATCAGCACATTCTTACAGCTGCTGCTCGCTAATGCATTGTGATTTGAATAGCAGAGCGGGTGAATGAAATGAAGACTTGTAAAGAAGATGAGACACTGAATTTGATAATGCATGTCAGGCCTTGTGGAATTCCAGATGCTTTTAAAATAACTGAATGGGGAATTAGTTCTGTGAAATTGTGAGATATATAAAGATCATACACTTTGTTTAGTTTTAAGAAACATGGCGCTTCCGAGTTGTTAGAAAGACTGCAAAATCATAAAAGTGCTCTAAATATATTTCATCCATAATATGACAAGTGTATTAGGAGATAAAGTGCTCTCTTTTCAAACTCAATCAGCTCTTTTTCTCTGCTTTTCTTCACAGACAGACATGTATCTCTCTCTTATTCTGTTTAGGAGTGGGTGAAGAGAGCAAGAGGGGCCCTAAATCAAATAAACATCACAGCCCCGATTGCTTCATCTCTGCTTTCCAAGAAAACCAGACATCCAGGCTGAGAATAAACTCTATTTGCATTGTCTCTTCCGGCCGTGGACCTCTAAGTGTCTTTTATTGAATCTGGTCTCATTAGAGAGCTGGACCAGCAGAGATGCTGCTGCTGTAGACAGCACTCAGCTATAGCACTTATATTCAGAGATATATATGAACACTACACTGTGTTTTGGACCCGTAATGGATTCCTCCCCCTCTTGAGTCTCTTGTTGCTACAAACTCTGTTGTTTACGGCACTGATCTTGCAGGCTCATTAATTACAGATGAGATGGTGGTGTCGTGCATCCTGATTTAGTGATAATGACTAAGTTATTTTCGTTGTGATGGGAAAAGAGTTATGTCTTGTGATCTCTCTGCTCGGTTGATGGCTTACATTGCTACTACAATAGCAAAATGTATAATTATCCCTCTGATTAGCATATAACAAACACCTTTCCATAAATGTACCATCGTAACCAGTTAGCAGAAAATGCTGTAGTTAGTTTTCGTAATAAAACTGTGT